>JAJJMA010046053.1:0-11683 GCA_023529015.1 Papaver nudicaule
GTCGCCGAGGTAGTATTTCGCCTATTCGCCATCGGCGGGCAAGTTTTCTTAAGGATAAGGATTGCTGACGAGGTTTCCACTGAGTCAACAAGTCAACTCTGACAATTTATCCGTTCTGGCGAGTAATGAATGCTCAACTACTTCTCAACTACTTATCACCTTCCCCCGCTACGCTACTCTCGCTCCGCTAATGCTGTTTATTCCGCCGACTCCTATTTCACATCTTACCGCTATGCCCAAGTGCTTCGCCCACATCTTTCATTGTTGATTCCATACTTCTCTTGAGCGACCTTTGTGATACGCTTCCGTCCTTAGGATGCTATTACTATGCAAAGGCATTTTCTACCCTTACATTTTGCCTCTTTCATTTCCAAGATCTTTGATCGCCGGGGATGAAATTTTCTCCTTCGCCGAAAATGCCGTGCCCACGTTCTCCACTCCTGCTTCAATTACGCCTTACACTCTCCTCTAAATTTCCGTTACACTACGTGTTCTCTTCTCAGCTTCCGTTACGCCACGTGCTCTTCATGCAGACGCCCTTACTTTATGACTGGTAACCGTTGGTGCCCACGATCTCCGCTACTTTTCCACGACTTGTAACCGCTGATTGCCAGTTAAGCTTTCCCTTCCTATAAATACTAAGTTTTTTCCTGATCCTTTACCTTCTTCTTCTTCACTCGAGAGCGAAAAATCTTTCCCAGAGCTTCTTCAAACCCTAACTCCTCTCCTGCTGCTGCCATATTTTCTCAAAACTCCTCTATTCCATCACAGAACTTCTCGTCGCCACTTTACCTTCCTCCTTCTCCTATTCTCGTGTGACTCCTGTGTTTTGATCTCCTTTCCTCACCTCTCAGCCGGATTCATTCATCTCCTCCGGTAAATCATTATCTCGCCTGCGTCTTGATTCCGGTATCTTTTCTGTGTTCATGGCTTCTACTACTCAAACTTCTTCTAGCTCTGCAACTCCCAAAGCTCAAGTCTCCACCTCGCCAATCAATGAAGTTGAATCTCCTTCTTCTCCCGCTGCTACTAAGGCTCTTACACGCCCATCCTGGAAAAAATGGCCAGAGTATTGCGCTTTTGACAAAGTGTTCATTGCCCCTTTAACATTGACGCCCCTGAAGAAAGTGAAAAAGGCTTCTACCCCTACTACTCTAGAAGATCTTCGAACGCCGGATCAGCATTGCGAGTGGGCGGTGACTGCTTATGGCACACTCAAGGCTGGGAAAGCGGATCTATTTCCTTTATACGATCCTGCCGATACATTCATGTGTGATTTATTCCTGGCGATCAAGAAAAGTCCCTTCCAACTCACGGCGAATGCAATTCGCATCTTGGTAGAATGGAAGCTCCGCCGCAGCAACAAGACTAACTACCCAGATTTGTTTGAGGAGGGTAGGTTTTCTCCCGAGGAGTATACCGTTGAGAATTTTTTAAAGCAGTATGATGTTCTTCCTTCTTTAGTAAAAGGTGAGCCCTGGGCTTACCGTTTTGTTACCAAGAAGAGATTAGCAAAGAAACCAGCGGAAGTCATGCTCGGTGCTGTGGACGCCAAGGAAGTTACTGGTACTACTACGGCGAGAAAGAGTTCTGAGACTGGCTGGACCAATATACCTTGTTCGCTGGAGGGTCCTTGGTTGCTAGGGTGGTGTGACGTTGATAGAACGATCAAGCGGCTTGACTTCCTTGAGGAACACAAGCGCTTCAAAGATCATGACTTTACCCATTTGGACTGGGCGGAAGAGGAACAATATCTGGACGCCGATGGCAAGATACAAATAGACTCCCAGGGTAACTGGCTGGTGTTGTCTGCTGCCGCCAAAAAGTCCGCCAAAAGGAAGTCCTCCTCTCAGGTAATGAATAATTTTCTTTCGGTGAATATATATCTATATGCCTCTCGATATCTTCTAGCCGAGCTTTGAGAAAAGCAGAGCTGAAGATCTAGGAACAAGCATTCTAAGTTTCTTATTTTAAAAATATATCTGCATATATTTTTAAAATATATATTTATATTTGCCTCTGCTTGTTTCAAGATCTGATGGGTGTGCCGCTTATTCGCAGAGTACTCCTGCCCTGACTCCTGAAGAAGAACTCCGCCAGACGCTGAAAATGATCAAGTCAGATGCTGTCGCCGAAGGTTCTCAAAGTGAGACCTCTGCTAACACAGGAGATGCTCTGCCTCCGCCATCCGGCACTGTGCTGCCTCAGCCAAGTTCACATCGTACTTGGCGTTCAACTTCTGCTTCCACCACTTCTTCTTCTAAGAAATTTTCCATCAACTTAAAAGATAAGACCCCTGTTACCAAAAATTTAGAAACCATCTCTGAAGAAAGGGACGGCGATACAGTGATGACTGACGCCGAACCTGTGAAAGAATCTTCTAAAATTCCACCTGGGCGAGAGCCTGTTGTTCCTCTCGCTAAGTTTGGCGAAGATGTTTTTATTCCTCGACCATCCCCTACCGCTAGGGATGCTTTTACTGGTCCTTCTGGAGAGATCGGCGGTTCTAGCTCTCATGTCGCCGCTCTCACAGATCTTCATAGAATGCCTTCTGGCGATAGAGCTCCTAGATTCCCAAGAAGGAGCGATACTGGCGTGATAGTGAATAGGCTCGCCGACTCTTTCTCCCGACTGCTTTCCCTGGAAGAAGAGAAGAACAGTCTAAATTCCCTTTACTATGAAGCTATATTGAAGTATTCCACAACTGGCTTAGCTCATTCTGCGGATTTATCCTCCGTGGCCCGAGAGTTGACTCCCCAGGAACACTTTTTCATGGCCGCCGCGGTAACTATTTGTTCCAACATGTTCTCTTATTAGCTATTATGTCTAACTTTGCTGACTTCTCCTTTCGCTCCTGCCTCAGGGATTTCAACATTGCTTGAGTCTTATTGACACTTTTGACGCACAAGGTGATAGGGTGAATTTCCTGTCTCGTGAAAACGAGGATCTCGAGCGCCGGTTGAAGGAAAAAGAAACAGAAGCGACAGAGTGGCTCAATGCTAGCATCAAAAAATCCAATGAACGTGATGAACTTCAAGGTACTTTCCTCTTTTAACTTGCAGACTGAAATTTCTTTACATTCTAGTCTTTCGCCGAATCCCTTAGATCTTGCCCCTTCCAAGGTTGTCGTCAGCATTCTGACACACGACTGAAGCGAGCTGAAACCGAGATAGATAACTTGGCGAATGCTAATGCTAAGAAGTGCAATATGCTGTACGGCCAGGCTAAGACTATTGAGTGGTACCGCCGAGAATTAAATTATGTTAACGAATTAAATGTTAACCTTGATAATCTTCTCAAAGTTTCTCAAGCCGATCTAAAGTGGATGGAGAGCGAACGAGATAATGCTCGCCGACTAGCTGAACTTAATAACAAACGGAAAGAAGCCGCCATTGTGGACCATATGAGAGCGAGCTCTCTGCGTTTAGATGAGAAGGCGAGAGATGATAAGCTTGCCCCTCGCCTTAATACTGCCGTTTCTGAGAGAGATTTCGCCGAACAGGAAATGCAAAGGTGGAAAGATTTCTGTAAGATTCATGGCGATCGCGCCAGAGAACTTGACAACCAGCTAAAGGCCCAACTGCAGCAAGTGGCCAATGTATCTGGTTCTTCTGTTAACGCTAAATTTGAATCCCATCTACAACTCCTTGTAGAAGCCCAAACTGGTGCTTGTAGGCACGTGAGCGAGTTGGAAGGTAGATTTCTAGGATATTTCTCCGCCTGATTCTTCGTATTGCCTCAGTTTCTAACTCCTATGTTTTATCTTTCCAGAGCGAGTCAAACACTTGGAAGAAGAATTGAAGAAGCAGCATAAAGTTGTTGAGGACCACAAACTTTGTACCGACACTATCTCTGACTTGGCTGGGAAACTCACCCATCACCATGGTTGTGAAGAAAGGCTAAAACAGGCTGTGGAGGCTCACCGCCAATGACCCAACCAGATCGCTGAGCTGAACCTTCAACTTCAAGACCATAAGAAATGCCAAACCAATATTGAAGGCCTTGAAAGTAAGGTGAAGTATTTGGGTAAAATCCAGAGCGGACTTCAAGCTGATTTGAGCCAGGATCAGAAAGATCTCCAAGCTAAAGACGCCAAACACAAGCAGCAGTTACTCATGATGGACTTCATCGCCGTTCAAGAATATGTCAATAGGGAATTCCCCAAGATGAAACTTGAGATTCCTGCTGTATATGTTCTTACTCCTAAAGCTTCCGCCGTGAAGGAGGTTGTGGATTGTGATGATGGCGAGGGGTCGGGATCTAGCGGCGAGGAAGATGTTGAGGAAGAAGAAGATGTAGTCCATGAAGAAGAGGAGGAAGAAGTAGAAGAAGAAAATGAAAAGGGGCAAGGTGAAAACACAGGTGGTGGCCAGCCTGAGGGTGGAGAGAGGACTCATGACGGCGAGAACCAGACTGTTCCATGAACTTAAAATAGAGCCGGCGACTTCTCTTTACGCCTTCTTTTATGCCTCTGCAATTTCTTGTTTTTGTAAAGAACGATCTTTCTTTCTTGCTTTTTGTTATATCGGAAAGGATTTTTGTTCCTTTCATCCTTTGTTATCGCCGTGTTGGGATATTACCTTTCTCTTTTTTTTTTTTTTGTAATGAACAATCTTCCTTTTAAATATTGCTTTCTTGCCTGTTAACATATATTTGTTTCTATTTCGTCTTCAAAGACTTAACTTGTCATTGAGTGAAGTCCTGGTCCTGTACAGCCAACAATTTCTCAGAGCGACAGGATTAGATCCCAGCCGTAACCATTACTTGTGCCCGTCGGCGATCTAATATAAGCTGCTTGGGTTGCCCCATAGACTTTAATACACTATGGGGTCCGCCAGAGGTGATGCTATGGCGTAGACGGATTAACACACCAGCGGCACCGCCGATGTGATGCTACAGCAAAAGGGTTCTTATTCGCCCAAACACTTACAGATCAACAAGTAACACGACTGGCCTTACAACTAATCCTGGGTCGGACTAACTCTTACAAGTAGGTGCGTTCACTCAATGCAAGCAAGCTTTCTGCATAAGAGATCTTGGCTCTTAGTTAATTTTATTGATTTGGGCATTATGCCTTTAAAGATGGCACTTGGCCTTAGTACCTGATCAGGGTTTTTATGTGGCTTTATTGCCTTGTGACTATTGGGCATTTGTGCCTCTGTGGACGGCTTTTATAGCCTATTGCTGAGTATTTTTGCCTCAGCTATTGCGCTTTTGGAGCTTTTTACATTTTAGGCCTCACTGTAGTTAGATTACCCAGTGAATGAAAAATGCAAGTGACGCAGTAATTTGTTAACAGGGTTCGGCGCATGATAGCAAACCTACATCCCCGGATCTTATTCGCTTTTGTTTTACATGAGCTAATAAGACTTCTTGGGTATTATGCCCGCCCAAGACTTCGGATTTTACATTGTTTCCTTCAAGTATAGTACTTCTTAAGGAACCTGGCGTTCCATGGATGTTCAAGTTGCACGCCATGCTCATCAATCAGTACATACGCTCCTGGCCCTGCCACTCTTTTGACTACATAAGGGCCATCCCATACAGGTTCCAATTTCCTGCATCCTTCTCGCTGAGACGGGGGAATTTCTCGAAGTACTAACTCGTCGGGCTGATATTCTCTGGGAATCACTCGCTTGTTGTATTCTCTTGATAATCGGCGGTGATAATTCTCCATGTGTGTAAGGGCGATCAGCCGTTGCTCTTCTAAATCATCCAGCTTGGCCAGAATCAAGTCTGTATTCAAATTCTTTTCCCAGGCCTCATGCTTTGTAGTGGGCAGGATTACTTCAGATGGAAGTACTGCCTCAGCGCCAAAAGTGAGTAAGAAAGGAGATGCTCCAGTTTCTTCCCGGACCGTTGTCCTATATGACCACAAGACATTGTGCAAATGCTCACACCACGCCTTTTTATGCTTCTTCAGTCTTTTCTTCAGTCCCATCCCAATAGTCTTATTGGTGGCTTCTGCCTGTCCATTACTCTGAGGGTACAAGGGGGTTGATTTTCCCAACTTAACACTGTAGTTAGCGAGTAACTTTCTTATGTTGTCGCCGACCAGTTCTTTTCCATTGTCAGTACATATCTCTGCCGGTACGCCGAATCTACAGAATATGTTCTCCCAGATGAATGTGAATACTTCTTGTCCTGTTTTCTTCTTGATAGCCTTAGCTTCACACCACTTGGTGAAATAATCTGTCGCCACGATAATGTATTTCCGTTGTCCGGATCCTGTAGTTAGCGGTCCAATGATGTCAATGCCCCACTTGGCGAAAGGCCAAGGGCTGAGCACTGAATTTAATGATGTCGCTGGTGCCTTGATTCTTCTTTCGTACAGCTGGCATGTTTTGCATCGCTGAGCATATTCTTTTGCATCTTTGTTCATCCAAGGCCAATAATATCCTTGCATTCTAACCTTTAATGCTAGGGCTCTTTGCCCACTGTGATTCCCACAGTCTCCTTCGTGAATTTCTTTCAATAATTTATTGCCTTCCTCTCTCGATACACAGTGCAGCAATGGTCCTGAAAATGATCGGCGATATAGGATTCCATCTCGAAGTTCATAATTCGCCGAACGACTGATGACTTGATGAGCTAAGATTTGCTTTCCTGGTAAGGTTGAACGGTCCAAATAATACCGTATCGGCGTTCTCCAGTCTGTCTCTACTGACCCTTCAGTGCTTGTTGTTAACACTTCTTTTTGCTCTCGTGCTGCTACCGATGGCTGCGTCACTCTCTCAATAGCTATTGAAGGAACATCTGGATTTGTCATCATTGAGGAGATGAACGCCAATGCATCGGCGTGCCTGTTATCTTTTCTGCAGATGTGGCGAAACTTGATACCTGTGATCCTCTGGGCATACTCCCTAGCAAGTTTTAGGTACTTCTGCATAGATGGGTCTGCTGTCTGGTATCGTCCAGATATTTGTCGAATCACTAGCTGAGAGTCGCTTGTCAACCTGACATTGCTGATACGCATTTCAATGAGTATTCGCATGGCGTGAATAACCGCTTCATATTCTGCCTCATTATTAGTCGCTGGGAATTCTAGCCTTAGCGAGTGTACTATCCTTGCTCCCTTCGGCGAAATAAGGACAATTCCTATTCCATTCCCTTCTTTATTTGATGAGCCGTCTACGTAAACCTCCCATCCGTCAGGACTGCACTTCAATAGATCTGGCACTTCATGTTCTCGCTCATCCAAGGAGGATGGGATTTCTTCTATCTCATCTTCCTCATCAATTGGGAAGTCGGCGAGAAAATCTGCAATGACTTGAGACCGTTGGGCCGTACGTATTTCATATTGGACGCCGAATTGCTCAATCTGTTGATTCCACTTGGCGATACGTCCCACCCGCTGAGAGCTGTGCAGGATAGATTCTATTGGAGTTTTGGTGAGGACCACAATGGGATGGGCGTGAAAATATGGACGTAGTCGCTGAGATGCAAAAACCAACGCCAAAATCAACTGCTCTATTTTGGTATAATTCTTTTCTGCCCCTTGCAGCGTTCTACTGATATAATATATAGGTGTTTCCCCGCCTTTGGTTCTTACAAGCACTGCACTTATGGCGAAAGGTGTTGCAGCGAGATATACTCTGAGTTCTTCGCCGTGTTCAGGTGGTTGAATTGCTGGGAGAGTGGCGAGATACTTTTTAATGCCCTGAAATGCAGCTTCATGTGCCTCAGTCCAGTTGAACTTTTCTCCTTTCTTCAATGTCTGGAAGAATAGTTTGCACTTGTCGGAGAACCTCGAGATTAATCTGTTAAGAGACGCCAAAGTCCCATTGAGTCGCATAACATCTTTTACTGTTACCGGCGAGGGCATCTCTATAATTGCCTTAATCTTAGCTTGATCAGCTTCCACTCCCTTCTTGGTGACGACATATCCCAAGAACTTTCCTGAAGTTACACCAAAAACGCATTTTGCCGGGTTGATTTTTAACTTAGTAACACGCATATGGTTAAATATTTCTCTGAGGTCTTCCACATGAGTTTGCTTCTTCTTGCTCTTGACAAGCATGTCGTCGACATATACTTCCATCGTCTTCCCTATCCATTTTTCAAACATTTTCTGCGCCATTTCTTGATAAGTAGCGCCGGCATTCTTCAACCCAAATGGCATTCGAGTGTAACAAAACAACCCTTTAGTGGAAAAGAAAGCTGTGTGCTTCTGATCTTCCTCCGCCAAAGGTATTTGGTTATATCCTGAATAACCATCCATAAATGACAGCAACTCGTGACCTGATGTAGCGTATACAGTTTGGTCAATACTTGGCAGTGGGAAACTATTCTTTGGACATGCTCTATTGAGGTCATTGAAGTCGATGCAGATTCTTACTCCCTTGTTCTTCTTAGGTACTACTACCATGTTGGCTATCCATTGTGGATATTGCACTGGCCTTATTATACCAGATGCCTTCATTTTGTCAATTTCTGCCTCCACTGCTTCTTTGTAAGCTGGGGCCAATTTCCTTATCCTTTGCTTGAAGGGTCTAATCTTTGGATCAATATCTAATTTATGACATGATATCGCCGGGTCAATACCTGGCATCTCGTTCATGCCCCAAGCAAAGAAATCAACATATTCCTTGAGTAGCGCTTGCAACTCCGCCGATTCGTCTTCATTTAATAGAGTACCAATCTTTACTATCTTTGGATCCTGATCATCGCCGATATTAACATCCTTAGTGGGTTCCACCGCCGTAAAATGTAGTTCTGGTTCTCCCATCGGCGATGGCTCCTTTAATTGCTACAAGGTCTTATCTCCATACTTCGCCGGGTCTTCTATCGAGTTTACTGAATGCACATATGTGGTTGGGTTGGCAATGAAGTCTAGAATCTCCTGCTCCTTAACCGCTTCCTTGCCGAGCTTCTTTTTCTCTGCAATCTTCGCTTTTCGATTTTCTCGCATTTGCACATCCGCCGAATTACACGCCTTGGCCACTGCTAAATCTCCTACATATTCGGCGACTCCCATTGGTGTGGGGAATCTTAGGCGTTGATGATAAGTAGAAGGTACTCCTTTCAGACTGTGGAGCCATGGTCTTCCTAGGATTGCAGCATACGGCGAGTCAACATCCACAATGCAAAGGGTGGTTTTTAGGAAATATTCCTTGCAAATCTTGACTTTAAACTCAATCTCGCCTTTAGGCTTAGAAGCGATGCCATTAAACCCATAAATGTTATAGGAGGAGACTGCTGGCGAGGGTATTTTATCATCCTTCGCCTTCATTGCCTCAAAGGCAGTGTTAAAGAGGATATCCACGGAACTTCCTGGGTCAATAAGCACCTTTGGCAACCTGAACTGCCCATCTGAATAGTGAGAACCAAGGGGTTGTTATGATTTCTTCCCTCTGGAGGAATCTCTTCGGCGGAGAATCCGACACATGCCTTCATCCAATCTTGCAAAGGCTCTTGCTTAGCGGCGACACTACAAATCTCATTTCCCATTCTATCTCGCTTATGAACACGAGATAGAACATTATCATGAAATTCATCCCTGGTAATCTTTGAATGTACAATGGAAAAGCAGTCTAATTCTAACAAATCCCGCTCAACCTTTACCTCGTACACATTCGGAGTAGGAGCTGGAATGGCCTGAATTGGCTGGACCATGATAGGAGGTGGCGGTGGCAACTCTAAGAATTCCTGGAATTTCCCCAAGCGGATGAATCGATGGACTTCTTGTTGCACGCCGGTGCAGTTCTCAGTTGTATGGCCATGGAACTGATGGAATTGACAAAAGGAATTGGTATTGGTTGGCGGGGCCCTTAGGTTTCCTCTGTTATAAGGATAGTGGATATCATCCCTGCAGTTTGAACTTTCAATTTGGCCAAATGCATCCGTGTAGGAGACACGCAACTTTGGTAGAGTAGCGTCTTGGAAAGGTTGCTGGTTGCCTCTGCCGAATTTTCTATTATCTCCGTTATATCTTCTTTCACCATTCCCATTTCGCCGATTATCTCTTCCTCCTCGTCTATAGTTTCCTCCTCTATTGTCTTGCTTGTCACGCCCATCATAATTCTCTCGCTTCTGCGAATTCCAATGCTGTTCGGCGGTAACTTGCTGTTGCTGCTTTCCTACCTCAGGTACTACTGTCGCCGAAGAGGGATTCTGCATCAACTTCCGCTGTTCTGCCTTCATCCATTCTTTTTTAATTTCTTCCTGGTCTTCCAGCGAGAAACTATTGATTGAGTGAATTTGTTTTGCTCTTTCCTTCTTTAGGCGAAGCTCCTCTTCTCGGATTTCCTCATAATTTATCCATTCATCTTGTATTGCCCTCAAAGTCTGCATATCCTTCGGCATTTCCCAGAATAACTTTTGATACAACAGATCTGACGTCTCCATACCGCTAAGGAATGACCTTATCTTCTCCTTTTCTGACACTTCTGATCCTACTTCGCTACTCGCCTTCCTCCATCTTTGCATAAAAGTTTTGTAAGTCTCTGAGGTCCTTCTCTTGATGTTGAATAATCTTTCCACGCCAGGCCGACTTCTGTTATTCTGAATAAAGGCACGCAAGAATTTGCATTCTAATTTCTCAAAAGATTTAATTTTCCCTTCTTCGAGCCCATCAAACCAAGCTAAGGATTCATCTTAAGGGTAGCGGGGAAGGCCATACACATTATGGGATCTGATCCTACCCAGGCCGCCATATCTCGCTTGTAAGCTCTTGAATGCTGCGAAGGGTCTCCAGTTCCATCATAGGTGGAAGTGAATTTAGGCGTAGAATATTTGGGAGACACGTACCCATATGTGATACAATCATGGAAGGGTGTTTTTTGCGCCTCTGACAGTGCAACCTTGTATTTCGACTCCCTTGAAGATCCACTCAGAGCTTCCACTTTATGCTTTAATCGGCGAAGGTCCTTCTTCATCTCTTTATCTGTTTATCTACTTTCGCCGATGAATCTGAAATCCCTGCTGTGCTGGTTCCACTCTTTTCAACTCGGCGAGTTGTATGCGAATGAGACTCATGGCGAGACGAATGCGCATGGGACTCATGGCGAGATGAATGCGCATGAGACGCATGGCGAGTTGAATGTGAGTGGGATGCATGACCTTTATTTTGCGCCGTCATCAATTCTCTATGACTCTGAAGTACCGTCTCCATCTGCAATTGCATTTGTCTCTCCATTTGACTCGCTTGCCTGTTATTGGCCTCAAGAATTTGCCTCAGCAATGCTTCAGTAGTATTTGTGGATCCAGCGTTATCTGCTATCACCACTGGACGAGTTACAAAAGCTCCGGGTACTATCGCCGCATCATTTCCGCTTGCCGCCTGTGGAGTTTCTCCCACCGTAATAGGTTCTGCTACTGCTGCTGGAATTTCCTCAGCCACATGAAGTGCTTCGCCGACATCTTGGGTTAACTGTTGCTGAATATTAGCTGCCACTATGTCTCCTGCAGTAGCATTTTGAGATGCTTCCCCAACATTGGATGTCTCGCCTATGGCTCTCATGGTGAATCTTCCATCCTCAGCTTGTTCGCCGTAGGCATTGGCTTCTACCTGACTGCTGACCCTTCGCAGTAATAAATTAGGCTCGGGTGATCTTTCTGCATCCTCTAAATGAGTGATGTCCTCCATGTAAACCTCCTCCTGGCGTGCTACTCGCTGAACAGGTGGTCGCCGAGACGAGCTTGCCAAAAAGGTATCTGTCCGGCCAGCTGGTTCCATTGCTCT
>JAJJMA010046102.1:0-10486 GCA_023529015.1 Papaver nudicaule
TCCCTTCTGAGCTCTTTTTCTTTCTTTAATTCTTCCTTTTATCATTCCTATGTGATGTCTACAAAACCTCGCATATCTCAGCATGTGAATGAATATGGGCATGTTCAGGAACAGAAACATCAAAACCAATTTATTCTCCATCGTGGGGGACAATTTTAGCGAAGTTACATGGGGTTCCTCCCTAAATTTGAAACACTGATAGTGCTAACAGCCTGAGATTTCCTTGTATTTCGAGAGATTGTGAAAGCAATCTAGACTATCTAGTATATTTGATTAAAAGTTTTAAGATTAAGAGTTGCTTCTGATGCTTGAGCCAAGCTTTTGAATCTATTCATTATCCTTGCTTGCTAATCCTAGTCTTTTAGAGGGAAAGTGTGAATATGCACTTCTCTTGCGCTCAGTTTTTCTCTTCGCTTTTCGTAACAGGATGGTGGTTGGTCAGCAGACGTCTCCTCGTGGGAAAATTGTGCTTCAGCTGATACTGTTTGTCCGGACCCGTAAGTACTCTTGTTTGTTATCTTCATTGGTCGAAACAAAAACTTTGAGAAGGTGTTATGCTGACAGATCATAGTTTTTAAAGGATAAATAGCAAATAAGTGAATACAAATGCATGTTTAATGGGGGTGTTTGAATTGTTTATGTTTTATTGGTGGTATCTTCTTCTTTTTTTTTCCAACGGACTTGGGCTTTTAAAGACCAATACATGAGCAAAAAGTATGTCATTTTTGATGTTGCAGCTATGCTTCTGGAAGTATAAAATTGGCTTGCAAATATGCATACAAGGGTGCCACACCAGGAAGCACTTTGTCAGGTATGAAGGAACAATGGGTCTCTCATCATTTCATGTTACATTAAGCAGTTTAAACTGAGCATGCTCATGGGCACTAATTATTATAATATAATTCAGTGCTTTACTTGTTTGAATGCTTAACATCTACAAATTGTGATTCACGGGTGAAACATCTTTTTGTTGGGTCGTAAGTTTTACTGAAATGATATGTTTGCTGCCTTTGCATCAAAAAGAAAAAAAAAAAAAAAAAAACAGAAAAAAGATATGTTTGCTGCCTCATCTTTTAACTTGTTTCTACACATGGGTATTGTTTTGCCCTTGTACTTCCTGTCAAGGTTGCCTATGGTGGAGAAAAGGCTAGCGCAAGCTGGGGTCCGCTTAGCCAGTACTCTCAACCGCATCTTCAAACCCCAATTTGTTGATCTCAGAAGCTTGAAGCATGGAGAGTTCAGAGTGTGAGGAGAGAGAAACCTATGTGACTTTAACTTTGAGTTGTGATTGACTTTGAGTTCAAAAAAAAGTGAAGCCCCTGGATAATTGGCTCCATATAGCATTTTGGCTCTCCTTCTATGTAATTTTTTTAAATACCAAATTTGCCCATTATGTTTAGTGTTTAATTAAGACATGATTAACTTAACTTAACTGAATTGATAATCAAAATAATTAAAACATGATTAACAAAATAACTTAAGACCTGATTTTCCAAAAACTTAACACTTTTTTTAACCAAATCGGTGAGGGAAGAAGAAGAAGAGAGAAAAAAAAAACTCTTTTTTATTCCAAAAATCCAAGTTTAATTCACTCAACCAAAATGAGTGAATCAAGCACCGAAATGGAACTAGAAGAATCCGCTTCCATTGAAGGCAACTTCATTGAAAGACAAATCAAAGGAAATGAAGGATTATACCATTTCTTTGATGGTAAAAAGTTTGTAAGCACATGTGAAGACTTTCTCGAAAAATACGACGTCGGTCCTGCAGATTACGAACACCAGAGAGTCCCCAATGAAGAACAACCTCAAGAAAACAATCAGGTATGCTTTTATTTCTCTCCAGATATTTGAAATCACATAAAAAATGTGATTTTTGTGAGTTCCAGAAGGAACTTACGGCTTTAACCAGCAGCCGTAAGTAGAACTTACGGCTGAAAGTTCTTCAGATCCGAGCCGTAAGTCTTCAATTTTGGGGGGTTTTCCAGCCGTACACAACTTACGGCTATGCCCGACGTGATCTTACTAGTCGTAAGTCTGTGCATGGGAATATTCAATGTTATTCAATTTACATACTTACGGCTGGTAGAGAATACTTACGGCTCATAAACTTGCGACCATCACGTTTATGTGAGTTGGACTTACGTCTGTAATCTTGGTGAAATAAATGGCCATAAGTTGTTTTACGGCCAGTTAATGTTCACCAATTCCCAGCCGTAAGTACTCCTGTCTGGTAATATTTTTTGAGTTTTTGAAAATTGTTAGTTACGGCTAATTAGGAAAATATCGGTATGGGCCGTAACATGTGTATGTCTATATTATCCAGCCGTAAGTATATCTACGAATGTTGTTTATAAGCCGTAAGTTTTCAATAGTTGCTAATTTGACACCTACATGATGTTTTTGTTTTGTAGATTGTGCCAATAATTGTTTCAATCGATAATCAACCACCGGCTTCTCGTGTTTGGCATGACACTACCTATCACTATGCACCATTTGTCAAAACATTGTAAGTGTACCCTCTTATGTATATGAATGCGTGTATAACTATTATTTCAAACGTTTTGTTATCTAATTTGTTTATCGTTTTTAATGTAGACATGGTTGAGTAAGGAAGAAGCCGTCGAATGGGCTATTGCACATGCTAAAGAGAAGATGTGCATGATAGTCAAAGGAAGTTGTGTGGTATATAACCGTTTTCAAATGGTGTGCGAGTGTAGTGGTCTATATAAGAGTCATGCAAAAAAGGGCAGCCTGCCGAAGCCCAAGAAGTTTAAGAGAAAGCCGTCAACAACCTTCACAAAGAAATCGAATTGCCCCTTCAAACTTCAATTTGCTCAAACAAGAATAGTGGGTTATGGTTTTTGAAGACGGTAATAAGCGGTTGTCACAACCACGATCCACTAGAGAGTTTTCATAAACATGATTGCTTCACAAGGTTAACTCCCCATGAAAGAACTTTAGTGAATAAAATGTACGAAAGAAATATACCTCCTCGTGATATTCTTGGCAACCTCGGAAAATTGTTCGAATTTGAGAACAATTTACAACGTCACCGCTAAAGCGAAGAGGGTCAAATGGCAAGGTAGGTCCGAGATGCAACAAAAACTTTTTGAAGCTTTGAAAGACAAATTCAATTGTTACTTCGAGGAGGACGCGTATCACAAAGTGACCCACATGTTTGTTGCTCATCCGGAATTCATAAAATTGGCACAGTGCAATCACCAAGTTTTATTGTTCGATTGCACTTACAAGACCAACAAGTACCATCTACCTCTCTTGAATTTAGTTGGTCAAACATCTACAAAGAAACCTTTTACCAACAACTTTTGTTATATGACGGACGAGACCGAGGAAAGCTATGTTTGGGCACTGGAACAATTGAGGTATATATACCATGAAGATCATTATCCTAAAGTCATTATTACCGACAAAGAGCAAGCCTTGATGAATACAATCAAGAGTGTTTTTCCGGATGCTCACAACATGCTTTGCACTTTTCACGCATGGAATAGTGTACAAGTGAAGTGCAAGCCTCTTATCGCACCAACAATGAAAGAAGAGTACATCAAAGCTAAGAAACTACCGGAAGCGAAAATGAAGGAAAGGTTGGAGGAGTTGAAAAAATTGGAAGAGTTCAATAAAGATGAATGGGCAAAGTTATCGGAACAATGGGATCACTTGTTTTGGGCACTCACAATCAAGGATTATGAATAAAAAGCAAGTGAGATGTTGAAATGTTGGGGTTGTCTCCTCGAAGTTAAAAGGTACTTGGAGGAGGAATGGTTTGACTCTCACAAGCATCGGTTTGTTGCGGCTTTCACCAATCAACACAAGCATTATAAGAACCAAGCAACAAGTTCCGTGGAGTCCTCTCACGCCCGGTTCAAAAGAAATCTTTTAAATGGTGATGGTGGATTTGTTAAGGTCTACCATGCCATGAAAAGGTATTTCAAAGTGATCTAGATAGGATTAAGGGAGAATTTGAATGAAATCGAATGAATAAGCACACCAAATACCTTAACGAACCTTGTCTAGATGGAATCACCCATTTTGTGTCTCATTGGGCTACAAAGGTGAATACACCGATTAGTTTATTTGTCCCAATATGTCATCCATGAGACTTCCATGTTTCCATAGAATATCGACTTACGAAGACGGTGTGATCCCACTTGGCGAGATCGATCCATTTTGGAGGCAACTCTCATTCCAAGAACAAGTCCTCGATGACGATTTCGGGGGAGAATTTGATGAGACATATGAACATGAAGCAATGATGGAGTATTGGAAGGACATGAATGTGGGACAAAGGCAATCTTGGTACGCACAGTTTCGAGCATGGGCTTATGCACACACTAGATGTAATCTTTTTGAAACGGATAAAAAGAAGAATGGTAGGGGTAGGCCTAACACCAAGGTTCCCCGGAGAGTTGCTCGTGTTTTGTCAAGAGAGAGAAATATTAAGTCAAAGACAAGAGACCCATCGGGCTTTGAGTTGATGAAGCAACAAGAGAGTGAAGACTCCGAGATGATGAAGAACTTGGAGGAGGTAAAGGGTTTAGACGAGCATTTGTCAACAACAAGAAACGTAAACGACCTCCAACGGAAAAAGCTTCAACAAGTCGTCAACCCAATGTGAAGGAGATTCAAACGGTTTCCACTCCAACAAAAGGGAATGTGAAGGGCAAAGACAAGGGGATTCCAACACAAGGGATGTGAAGGGCAAAGGCAAGGGTTTGGCAACATCCCCCGAAAAAACAATAGTAAGGCTATCAATAAAAGTTTTGAAGAAGAATCGTACCCCGGTAGTGAAGAAGAGAAGCACCCCGGTAGCTAAGGAGGAAAGCACCCCGGATGTGGTTGTTGAAGAGCTTGACAATAGGAGGGTTTTTAAGCATGGAAAGGAGGTACGTCGCGAACCTCGTGGAATCTATAGAACCCCTCTAGATGAACTTGGTAACATTCATAGGCCTTACCACATGATTTATTATGAGTGGATGGAGCAACTCCCCTCTATAATTCATGACTACATAATCTCCATGGAAGATGTAGAGGGCGATGGAAATTGTGGTTACCATGTTACATCGGAACAACTAGGACCCTTTTCCGGGGTGAACCAACCACCTATGTTAGGATGTTGTTGCATGCAAAATTAAATAGAGAGCCGGATATTTACTACTATTTGTTGTCGGGTGATGAGGAAGACAATGATAGACTAGAGGCAATGAATAGGAGACTCATAGGGGAAGGTGATCTTATGTCAAGTGGAAATTAGATGGCATTTCCGGAATGCAGGCACTTAATTGCCGATGAATTCCAATGCGTTGTTCACTACTTCTCCCGTGGTGGTAATAACACGTACACTCCCCACTATGCGAGGTATAGTCAAGAACATGAAGATCTTGGCAAGCCTAGACGTCTTGTGATTGCACAAATTGGAGGCAATCATTTCATAGGGCTTAAGTTAGAAGATGGTTGCCCATTACCACCGTTGTCCCCTACAACTTTGCACAAAGAGATAGCTAAGGAATGGTGTGGACAATACGAGACGGAAATGAATACTTGGGATATTTTTTATCGTCACAACGAGCCCAACAACCCCACCAACCGTGTAGATATTTGACCGATGAAGAAGATGAAGAGGAAGAAGAAGCTTGAAGATGTTGGTGAATATGTCAATGTTCTAAGGAATGTCAATCTTTTGTTAGTGATAGATGTTTTTTGTTGTTCTTTTTGTTGAAACATGATGAATGTATTTTGGATTATGGAAATATTTTGGCAAAGACTTGATGTTTTCAAGTTTTGTTTTATGAAATTCAACACTTACGGCTGTCATAGTCTAGCCGTAAGTTCTTTTACGGCTTCTTTCTAGTGTTCTTTAGAAGATGTAACTCAACTTTCGGCTGGCAAGCTTGTTTGAGTTTAAAGTCGTTGGTTAGTTACGGCTGGTCCCAGGATAACTTCAGTAGCCGTAACTGGACTATCGGCTAGTAATTTGTATTATTTATATAAGTACTTCTGTCCGACCAAAAAAAAAATCTGCAACATACATTTTCCATCAAATAAAAACTTCTTTAACTCTTACATAAATTCCTTACATATTATTTTTTACCACCATCACGACTTACTTATATCAAGTCACCATCACTACCGTGAAGATTCACAAAAAACTTCCTACATTGCCTATAATGAGCTTCATATTTGAACTCCTTTTTGTGCAATCGATGCCATTCCGTTAGAGCCCTCTTTACAATGTCTTCATCAGTTTCACCCTCGTAACGACAACATCGGTTGATAATCACTAGTTTCATGAATTCACGAACCCGTCTTTGAATTTTAAACCATCGCTTCTGCAGCGCATACTTTGTTCGTGTCATCAGGTTTTTGGTTTCAATTCAGAAGCCCGCAGTAATGTCTCACCAGGTATCCGGAGATAATCCGCACCCCAAGTTTCCTTTGAAAGCCCGAAATTGCTCCTTCGTCGGATAGTAAATGATATAGTTTGCACAAAGACAAGCATCTCCCTTATGTGTAAACTTTGAACCAGCAACAGTTCGGTGAGCCATTTTCAGGTTACAAAAGTTAGAGTAAAGAGATAAAAGTTAGTATGCAACAAAAGAAAAGAGACTTTGGAAGAGTTTGGTTTTGGAATGTGAGGATTTTGTGAATAAATGGTTGGGTTTTATAGGAAAACAATGTCCAACGGCTCTAAGCTTTTCAAAAAAGAGTCGTTCAGCCTCTCAACGGCTCTTTACAATTACTTTAATACATTAGTATTCAAAATTTTGAAATTTGAATTTCTACTTACGGCTGATATCGATAAAAGCTAACCAGACGATTAGTTATGGTTGTAAGAAACCTATCTACGGCTAGTAACTTCGCGACACAAGGTTCACTAAACTTTACCAGACTTACGTCTGGTATCTGTATAGGGATTATCAGTCGTAACTACTCGTGTAACTCAATTTGCTCCATCACCTTCCTTCTACAGACTTACGGCCACAAAATGGCATGGACATCTTTCCGTAAGTAACTTACGGATACTAACTGGCATCCCAACTTTGCCGTAACTTACTTACGGCTAGTCCCATAAAATCGTTTCCAACCGTAAGTTTGATGAAAACTCAAAAATTTGTGCAACAAATCATTAAAACACGTATCAAACATGAATAATTAAACACCAAGTCATCCATTAACAAAACCAAACATCCATCCATAAACTAAAGATCAAACATCCATAAACTAAAGCATCCCTAATATCCAAACAAGCTAAAATAAAATCCAAATTCATAACATAAGTTTTTGACTCATAAAAACATAAGTTTTTCACTCATAAGCAATTTATTTGTTTTTTGCAGCACAGCCTTTTGCTCCAACTCGACCCTACGAGTGCGAGGACCACCACCGGGAGCACGACTACCACTTGGTTCACCAATGCGAGGACCACCACGTCGAGTTCGACGTTGTTGAATAGCCTTTTCATCAATATCTTCATCCAATACTTGAGGAGGCTGGCGAGAAGATGAAGATTCACGCGACCTCTTGGTACCCGTATCGAGGTCTTGAAAAAGATCATTTCCTTTGGGTGTAAGGTCATGAATTCCTTTGATTTGGTTCTTAAGGACTACCTGTTTACTTACACTCATTGTTTTGCCACTAGAGATGTGGGCACACATGCTCTTTACCAACATTTCCACTCGTTTTTGCTGCAAATAATATAAGTAGGATTAGTTTTTGACCAATTGATAGGTGCATAAAACACCTTAATATCATCAATTGATTATGCTTTCTTTGTTAGTTTTCTTGTGAAATACAGTCATTACTCTTGTTTTCTATTATGTAGCGTTTATTAGGTAGAATCATCCAAATATGAGCTAAAAGTGCCAAAAGGAGCAAGGAACAAAAGAGCAAAAAGAGAAGGAAGGCCAAAGACCAAATTCTACTCATTCAAATGCGGATTTTCTTGGTTCTATCTTGAAGAGAATTTAAATACGAAGCTAACGGCGAAAGAATCAAGTCAATCCGAAGTCGGACGAAAAAGTTATGAGCAAAACGGAAAGAAGGAAAATCAAGAAAATAGGCTAAAAACGGGAACTGCTACGGGGAGTCCTGTTTATTACCCTTAAGGGGCAACCCGACGCGAATTTCCTTATTTTTGGAATTTGATTGAGTTTTGGAAACTGTATTCAAACGGATTCAAACAAGGGATCCTATACACTTGAAGCATATATATAGGGGAGCCTAGAGAGAATTATACATATATCTTTTACCACCGGTTCCTCTCCCTTGGGAGGAACTTTATTTGTTTCTTCTCGTTGTAATTTTTCAATGAGCGGATAATTCTTTTGTTGATTAGGGATGAATTCAATGTTCTAAGCGTGAAGCTTTATTCAATTTACAAGTTTTCTTGAATTTTAAATTGTGATTCATTGTGGCTTGTCTTTACTATTTAGAAGGTTTATGATTGAACTCTTGGTGGTTTGGCTGCGCAACCAAATTATTCGATTGATCATTCTATTGCTAGTAAGAATTAGGGTATCCGTAATTGTATCTTGATTCTTGCACAAGTAGAGAACACGAGACCTTGCAGAGGGATTCTGTGGGGCAATTGTGTGTGAAGACAACACCAGTAAGTGGGCCGAACGAACCGAGTTTAACTGCTGGGATCAACCTATAAATTCACAAACCTTAATGCGTTCAACTGAGTTACACCTTGAGAACGAACTTCACGGCGGCTCGGATGGATAGAATCTGGTGGCTAAGCGAACCTGTCATCCGGTGATACAAGGAGTTTGGGGGATAGCTAAGCGAACCTGCTATTTTACGGTTGTTGACATATGTTTCTAACGAAAGGTAAACGGGTATATTGATTGAGTCTAACGCTTGGTAACGGCGAAGGAATTCTTAATCATCTTCTTATCATTATTTTTTATTTACTTTCATATTGTTTACGTGATTTCAAACCAAACCCCCCTTTGTTTTACTTTTGTTATTGTTTTGCTAATTTAAATAACATATCAATTACATCGCTCTCTGTGGGAACGATCCTTACTACCGCTATATTACTTGTTAAGTAGTGGGAAATATCTCGATAATTTGTTGTGGTTATAAACGACACGCATCAACAATGAAAACTACAATGAAATAACTATGATGAATTTATAGTACAACTTATGTGCATACCCCAATTTTGGCCAAATTTACTCAACAACGCCAAGGATTTCATCCCCTTCCCTTCAGCGGCCTTCTTGAGTTTGGCTTTTTCTTGTTCAATCCATCGGATTGCTTCCGGATCGTGGTTGATCACATAAGGATGACCCCAAGAGTGGAACCATGGCAAATAATCTGGTTCATCGTCTTTTTTGCCCAATGCAGGAATCAACTCGCCTCTAGGGATTTTGTATTGTGATGCATGACGATTGTTCCATACAGTGACAGATGGAGTTGGAGAATAGGTCATTTTGATGTAGCTGTTGTCAATTTTAGTACCATCGGATTGCGATTTGAAGTTCTCATGATGAACAACAGTCTGAACAAAACCAATTTGACGGAGACATCGCCGAGGATTAGTCATCACAAACCCATGAGGATGATAGATAGGCTCGTTGTAGTCAGCAAGTTGTGAAAGCTCACGATTGTCTTCCCCGTCTCCGGGTCTATACGTATGTAAGGATCAAACACCACTTGGGATGCTTCTAAGGCGTCTAGATGTGCCCTCAACCACTCTATCTTCTGATGCTTCTTTCTTACTTGGTTTTGTTCGAAGGGATACTTCATACATGTCGGGCGATCGTCATAGGATCATCATCCTCATCGTCCTCATCATCCTCATCAACCTCAGGAATCTTGTCCTTCTTACAGTTTCTGTTCTTTGGTGGCCTTATAAGTGTTGGAAAATGGTCATAAAACCATGACTGAAATTGAAAACATAACATTGGGTTACAAATCAAATGAAAATGAACATAACATATTACAATAAAATGAAGATGGGAAATCAAAAATTACCTGTAAAATACCAACATTCCAGCAATGTGCTAGCACCCGCCCTCGAGGCCTTTCTAAGACTGTCTAAAATGAAGGCAAGGGTTGCCGAACCCCACGAATAGTCGTGGATCCCCTTAATGGTCCTCAACAACTGAAGGTAGCCAATATTCACCCGGTTTCCACTTTGGTCGGGGAAGAAAATGGTACCAAGTTTGTACAACAAGAAAGCTATGGCCACCTGGTTAGCCCTATCATCAGAAAGTTCAGAGGAGACTGTACCACCGAACTCAACCCTCAACCTATCAAGCTTTACCTTTCGAACCAAGTCTTTTCTTCCGGTTTTTCTTAGATCTTCCTCAGTCTGTGCTGAAGCAATATTGAAATTCCTCCTCACATTTGGCTTGGTTCCACCCAAGAGTTTCGAAACATAGATTATACAGTAGTGGCCAAGCCATCTGTTAGGGCATTGTCCGGTCAAACCCACTAGCGTTGGTATGTCAAGC
>JAJJMA010046111.1:0-11454 GCA_023529015.1 Papaver nudicaule
TCTCTTTCATCCGATCTCCGTCCTATTTTCATCATAGCAAAACGTAGTATATGGTCTGGATGTGAGCTTGGAAAGAAGGTTAAATTTTGTTTTAATTAGGGTTTTACTATACGGGTTATAAAAGTACTCGACTGTGATATAGTTACGAAAATTTGATTCATAAAATTTAATTCTCAACCAAAGTATAACTCTTTATATATAGACTTAACTATCCAACTTTTGATCATCCTAGCGATGTGGGACTAAATGTCCTAACTAAGAAAAGAAAGGAAAGACTCTAAATAAAAAACATTCTTAGTGCTATAGCTAAGAGTAGCCGGCTCTAAGACGTGAACCCGTGGATGTTCTACATCCGCATGACCAACTGTGCCAACTTAGTGCTACAAACTTTTACATTATTTCTCTAACCATAGCAGCACGCCTCTGGCACCCGAAGGTGCAAGGACGTTAATCAGATGCTAGCTTTGCAAGGCTTATAACACCATGCACAGTGGTCAAGGATAAGCATTGTATTTTTCGATTATTTTCAATACCACGTTTCAGAAAAGAACATAAAACTACTAAAATTGATAAATTCAAAAAACATAAATATATTCCAATAAAATTTCCTTAATCGTAGTTTCTTACTCCCTCCGTCCCTCTAAAATAGAGGAGTTTTAAAATTTGGTTGTCCCTTTATATAGGCGGAATTCAAATACTAATGTAGGTTTTTCCACATATTACCCCTATTTATGATACATAGGTATTATCACATCTAAGTTTTGTTTCTAGTATTGAAAATAGAGTAAGGGTAAAACAGGAAAGAGAATACAAATTTATGAAAACTATAAAATTTCTTATTCTACGAGATTTTCATTTCTCCGCCTATTTTAGAGGGACAGAGGGAGTACAAACTAAGAATACTATGATTACGGAAAAAAACAAAAAACCTATATTTAAGAATTCTTTATTGAAAAAAGTCTTGAAGGTTTGACCAGCAAAACTAATCAAAACTAGGGCATAAAAATAAGATAAATCAGCACCAACTAATAAACTGACTAAGAAAGTGCTAGTAAACAAAGATAACTACTACTGCTCCTTCTAGTTTACGAAATAAAAACGCCAACTACTTCAAAGGAGCTCATCAATCTCCTTAATACTTAATCCCTGGAAATCTTTCTTTAGGATCTCTCGTTGTGGAAATCCAGGGAGGAGGAGCTTGATCAGTGTCAAATTGCTGATAAGAAACCGGTGCACTAGCTGGAACTACCTGGTTAGGATCAGTAACGTGAATGTGAACCTTCATGCCAGTATGGCAGCACTCATAGAGCCCACTGATGAAATAGTAGTCAGTTTCATCCCCTGTGATCGTAATAGAGTCGTTGCCGCTTGTGTAGGTGGCAAGTGGATGGCTCCAATCACACCGTTCATAGTCTGATTGTGTGACTTGGTTGACTTGTACCATGGGGCCCAGTCTAGAATAGTAGATGAAACCTGAATCAAAAAAGTAAACATCATGAATTAAGAAAATAAGATACAAAACACTAGCTGAGGTGTAATTCTGTTGATTCTGATTCTGAATTATAATATAATATATATTTTTTAATAAAAAAGAAAAGAAAAAAAACTTACGGATGATGTCTCCGGCATGAAAAGTCCTCGCATAAGACCACTGCTCGTAATCGACGTCTGGTACACTTGGATAAGTCATAGAATCCCAAGGAACACTCCCAGGTATAACATAACCAGAATGTTTAGTGCATGTCCAACCAAAATCGTCACCAACATCATAAGTTGCAGCCATTGACGAAGCTACATTAAAAACTGCAATCAGAGCTATTACGAAGAAAACCACAGTTTTGCTGCTACTCATGAAACCCATATCTTCTTGTCTTATAAGTTATTGCAGAGAGAATGAAGTGTTAACGTGTTGTGTGTTTGTGTGAGGCTAAGCTTATTAGGGTCATCTATTTATAGTTTTCAAATCCCTTCATGTTTCGGAAAACCATTCCGATTGAAATACAAATTCTTTGGAATTTCTAATCTTTAAAAGTCTTCCGGGCTATCACTTTTTAACTTGATGGGGTGTGTCAGATTGTCAGTAGTTTGACTTAACGTGGGTCATGGCAATCAGCCGAAATCTGTTTGCTCATGGTCCTAGAGCCGCCGGCCAATGCTGCGCGTCCAATTTTGACAGAATGGCTCGTTCTGTCCCCGCAGTGTTAAACATTTTTTTTTTCCGAATTGAAAAAGTTTATATTACTCCCGCAGTGTTAAACTAATTCAGTAAACTTAACAGACGATGGAGTAGAAATTTGATGAATGTCAGATGAGGGGATAGAGATATTTTTGATGAAAATGAAGGTGCACAGGTGATTCGCGGAACACAGACAGAGACTCTTCACTGTTGGAATAACTGGGTGCATTCATTAATGGCATCTCCAATTGGTCCTCATCTATGTGGATGTGCAATTTAAACATCTCAATGCTAAAATTTCTTAAATTTAGGTAAAGTATAAAAATCATCTCTAGTGAGATACTGTATGTCTTGATTACAACTTAATTAGTCCACGTACATGTGTTAATTTAAATGAACAAAAGAAGTTTAACCCAATAGTTTTCTTGTTTCTCATTTAAAAAGATCTTCACATCCTTAACTACGTCCTCTAAAACTAGAGGATCTTCTTAAGGATGTGAATATAACTGCCTCCTTAAAGAAGTATTTCTTATTGATAGAAGTTCTATCTATTACATGGTATAAGTCCTTTATATACATGTATGGAGAGAACCCTATATTACTATTTGGGCCGCACATACATGGGCCGTAAGCCCTACAACACTCCCCCTTGTGCGGTTCAATAGTAGAACTCAAATGTATTGCTTCACTAAAACTTTGAACAAGGAAAAACCCGGTGGGACAAAACCTTGAAAAGAGAAAAAGTACAACGTCTCGAGTCTTGGTAAGCTTTTCAGCTGAGTTGGTCGGTGACTTCTTGTAGCTTCAAAAGTAGTTCTTCAAATGTAGCTCTCTCATCAATGACCACAGTGTCTAAGTCAGTTGCCTCATTAAAACCTTGTCAGGAAAACCCAAAGGGACAAAGCCTGAGCTAAGGAAAAAGAGTACAATGTTAAGAATACTTAGAACAGAGTTGAACTCGCATATGTTGCCTCGTTAAAACCTTGACAAGGAAAACCAGTGGGACAAAACCTTGGTGAAGGAAAAAGAGTACAACGTGATTAGTCCAGAAGTACGCCTTTGCTGATGCTGATGTTGATGCTGAAAAACACTCTCGTTTCTGGTTGGAAGTTGTTTCGCTTGACATACTATCGTGATCCTTTCTGATTCCGATGCAGTTCAGTAATATCAATTTAATCTTCAAGTCTTCAGCATTCAGCATATACGCCAAGTGTAGTTGTTGTTGTTGTCTCGTTAAAAACCTTGTCGAGTAACAAAACCCTGTGGGAAAAACAAATCTCGATCGAAGGGAAAAAGGCTACAACACAAGTTCATATTTCGAATCAAAATATGTCGACATCATATCCTTGGATCCTCCCCCTGATGTCGGCATTTCCCCCTGATTTCATTCTGGGTAGTCTCTAGACAGTTTCATTAGTCATGAGCTTTTCGAAAGTGAATATAGGTGATGACTTACAAGTCCACCATGTCTCCCCTTGATTACTTTCAGTGAAGAAGAGATTATTGTTCCTTCATAATCAACAAATTTTCGATTGCACTTCTGGTATTGCAGTTGTCTCATTAAAAACCTTGCTGAGTAACAAAACCCTGTGGGAAAAAGTAACCGCAGTCAAGGGAAAAAGAGTACAACGTACCACTAGATGCTCCCCCTGATGCTGGACAATTTCTCTAGTCCAATACATTCATGGGAGTTTGAACAACTTCTTTAGCCCAATATAGGCAGACACTTCCTTTAGTCCTTCGCAGTCAGACAAGTTCTTTAGATCTCTGCAGTTTTGCAATCATGGGAGTCGGACAATTTCGTTAGTCCTATACTTTTCACATGTAATCATGGGAATACAATTTGCAAGTTCATTAGAAAACTCTACTTGCGTCTTCATAGGGATAAGAACAAACCCATGTCAATGGTTCCTTTTAGGTGTCTAGAGATATTCTTGATACCATTCCAATGACGTTGCGTTGGCGCTGAGCTACATTTAGCTAACAAGTTCACTGAGAACAAGATATCTGGTCGAGTACATTGTGTTAAGTACAATAATGCGCTTATTGACTTACGTAGGGATATTCGTCTCCCAAAACATCTACGTCACCTTCCTATGGACGAGATTGATCTTTACGTACATCTAAAGTTCGACCAATCATGGGAGTGCTAGCCAGGTGCGCTTGTCCATATTTATATTGCCTGAATATATCATGGACATATGCTGACTGGTGGAGTAATATTCCACAAGCTCGATGTTCTAGTTCAAGTTCTAGACACATACGAGTTTTCCCAAGATCTTTCATCTCAATTTCGGATTTCAAATAGTTTGCGGTTTCTCTTACTTCGTCAAAAGTACCTACTATGTTCATATCGTCGACATAGACAACTATAATTGCAAATCCGGAACTTGTTTCATTTCAAAACACGCAAGGGAACAATTTATTATTTCTATATCCCTTCCCAATCAAATGATCACTTAGACGGGTATACCACATCCGTCCGGATTACTTCAATCCGTAAAGTGAGCGTTTCAACTTAATTACAAACGCACTCCATGGTTTAGAGTTACTTGATTTTGGGTAATGAAAGGCCATCTGGCACTTTCATGAATATCTCTGTATCAAGATCCCCATAGAGATATTATGTAACCACTTCCATAAGTTGCATTTCAAATCCTTCTGAAACTGCCAAGCTAATATAATTAGCAGAACATCATGATGTTTGCTACAAGACAATAAGCGATCCAGGGGTTTGTGAGAAACCTCGCGCCACAAGGTGAATCATTATACTTTAAGACTTCATTATTCTCACTACGCTTTGTGACAAATAACCATTTATGTCCCACAGGCTTTACACTTGGTCGGTTAGCACTACCGCACCAAATACCTGTATATTTGTCAGAGAACTAAGTTCTTCCTGGATTGCGTAGGCCAAATATGCTCTATGTTTGAATCTAAACAATATAGAGCATGGTTCGATCTCATCGTTTCCTACTTCTGGAGCAACTGAATTATATCATCACTATGCACGCATGATCCTTTCATTGACTCATGTGCATTCTCATAATCCATTAGGATTTCATTGCTCTCTAGAATCATTTAAAACTTCGGAGCGTCCTCCAGTTTGATTCATGGACATGTTCAGAGACAATTCTATGAGATGATCTCGGATGATATAAATAATTATATTGTGCCTTACTCACCTACTTCCTATCTAGGTGAGTATCTATCGAACCTGGTGGTCTCTCCAACTTCCTTTATGAAGCCACGGCCTCAACCATACTTCCACAGAGTATAGTTGCAACACCTTAGTTTATGGTGTGTATCCTTATTTAAGGATATTTAACCTTGCAGGCACGCTTGCAGTTGGTATATTTGATCTCGTCACTTTAGCGATACCAGTGTGCATTCTGGATATCGAAAATCGTTTTTCACATCACATTTACATTGCGAAGTGCGGGGATCAATATGAGACAAAGTGGGAAACACACCACGACAATTCCTGTCGTTCCTTTAGGAAATACTTTTCCTTACCTCCCCCTAACGACGGGACGGTTGTCTCATCAAGTGACTATCCGTAAATCTAGCGGTAAAGAGATCGCCTGTCAAAGGTTCTTCGTAGCGGATATTTGTTGGGGATTCGTATCCAACATAAATACTTAATTGTCTATGTGGACCCACCTTAGTACGTTGTGGAGGCGTAATTGGCACGTGTACGTCACAACCAAAAATGCGTAAATGTAAATCAGGCTTATATCCAGTTACCAACTGGTACGCAGATTATGGTTGGCTATGAGTGGGTCTAAAGAGAATAAGTCAAGCTGCATGCAATATGGTGTAACCCCAAGCAGTAATAGGCAGGTTTGAACGCATAACCAGTGCCTTAGCTATCATCTGTAACCTTTTGATGTTTGCTTCTGCGAGACCAATTCGAGAGTGTATATGGGGTACATAAAGCTCTATGTCAATCCCTTTAGACAAAAAAATCATCAATTCCTTTAGATGTAGATTCTCCAGCATTATCAAGTCCAATAAACTTGATTATATGATCAGGGTGGTGAGCCCTTAGACATATCACTTGTGCTGAGAGCTTTGCAAAAGCAGCATTTATCGTGGACAACAATGCAAGTGTGACCAACGGGTCGAAGCATCATCCAGAACCATAAAATACTTGTATGGTCCGCATTCTGGATGTAAAAGTCCACAAATATCACCTTGTATCCTTCGTGAAAATGGAATTTTTCTTTGGTATCTTTAGCATAGGATGGTCTCGATCTTATCTTTGCTAAAGAGCAAGCTTTGCATTATGAGTGATGTGCCTTCGATAAGGCCAACGAAGAAAATGGGATAAATGGTATGCTTCAGTTACTTTGGAAAGCAAATTGCTACTCTTCGTCGTAACAATCTTTTGTCCCATTTCTTTCTCACTCGAAAGAATGATGTTGGTGTAAGTTCTTTAAAACACAGATCATCAAATGTCTACCTGGACACCCTAGTCGGTAGTGCCAAAGCTTGTATAAGTCACTGACCAATAGTTCGTCGTTGGAAACAATATAGGATTCAATGATCCTAATAGTGGTGATGTACAATCCACTAGAGTGACTCAATAGTTTCTCTAAGATGCGCTTACTTCCGCATTCACTAGAAGTAACATAAAGTTCCATTTTCATAGCGAATATCCTTAAAACTCACAAGGTGTGGTTAGCTCTAAGTGCTCATAGGGTTTCTTTGACTTTAAACCCTGTGTCGCAGGCGACAAGATTGGAGCAATACTTCGCCCAATTATTACTTTCGATGATCCAATCATCGTAGTCACAAAAAGAAGTAAAATCAACAAACAATTGTCCATTTCTTAGGATAGTGCGGGTGGTTCCACTATCGAGTAGACGTTTGATCTCTCCTTAAGACATTCTTTTAAGTACATCAAGCGGGAATGTCATATATAGCTGAACAGTATATCTCAGGTACTTTTGAGAATTTTTGTTCCATTAGAATGACGTCCTTTACATTATAATACACGTGTTAAACAACAGATTATCGTAAACAAAGTAAAATTCTATAACACGTAATAGAAAAATAAATACTTACAAATAATCCATAATTCTAACGTCAAGAAGGTAAGAAGACTTATAAAGTACTTTAAAGCATCTAACAAAAATATTTAAAATGAGGTCATGTAAGCCATAAAACAAAAACCTAAATGTTCTGGCACAAGCAAAGTAAGGTGTATTCATGATGTGGCAACATCCTTTATGCCATGAATGCCTGAAATTGCGAGGTTGACGTCAAGAGTAACCGTTCACATAGTGAGATTCTTGTTCGAGAATTCCCCGATACATTTTGTATCTGGCAACTGCTTTGGTACTAGCTTTCCATTGCTTGAACCAACGTCCAGTAAATCACCCTTAAAACAAAGTGCAACTCCGTATGCATCATTTTATTGGTGTGATTTTTATGAGTTTTCTCGAAATTAGTGTCACTATTAGTGTGGCCAGAAGTTCCTTCTCTGCAAAAATGAATAATTTCGGTACCATTTTTCGTGAGACCAAATTCCTTTATGGTCAAGATAGACACAAAAACCATTTTTTTTTTTTTAAATGGTTGTATTGGTAACACGAAAGTCATCGTCCAATTTATGATCAAAATTGCAAATCAAATTACGTTATGATTTTAGCAGGTGTATCTTGTTTGCTAACTAAATTACTTTATGGTTTTTGGAAAAACAAACATTTTTGTTGACCAAATTACTTTATGGCTGTAATAGTGGCAAACCGTTTGCAAACCAAATTACTTTATGGTTATTTGCAAGGTGCGTTCCGGTTACTGTCCAAATTTCTTTATGGTTCCAAAAATAAACCGTTCAATTCAAATCCAGCCCATAATCATGGGATAGCATTCTGGGCTCAAACAACTAATGGGAGGCCCGACGGTGTGCTAAACATTTTATTAACCCTAAAACTGAAAAGTTTCTTTATTCAACTGTTCTGATCAATAGGCATTTTTATACATGTCCGATTTTGATAAAAAAATTTACTGGTGATGTAAAAACATGTAGTGATAAACATATCCAATTTTCAGATTTTTCTAACGGTTATATTACAAGTTATATGATACGCAGTAAACAGTTCTAAATCACGTTTTTGCAGACACGATTATCAAAATCCTATATGTTTAGGTACTTTCCATGGGTGGATCGTAATGAAATTTTCATAGTTGATACATAAGATCATAATCTAACTTATACCAAAATTTAAGCTTAATCCAATGGTTGGAATTTTAATTATTAATTTCTCACGGCGCTGTTCAAAACTAGGGTTTTTCTGAACGGAAAATATTATCATGTATAGAGTTTTTGAAGATGGCATCATTCTCTGATTTAACTGAAAGTTTTGGTGTGAATGGTTGACCTAATATAGAACAACATACTCAAATTTTGTTGAAATCTAATGGTGAAATCTCTATGTTTTATAATTATTCATCCGTAGAACCCTAATATATTCATAAAAACGAAATTCTTATGTTAAAAGAAAAATACCTGGTAACGCACCCAAAAAAAAAAATTTAACCGCAGCTCTGGTCAGGGCTTCGTGCATGATAACGTAAAGAAGTATTTCTTATTGATAGAAGTTCTATCTATTACATGGTATAAGTCCTTTATATACATGTATGGAGAGAACCCTATATTACTATTTGGGCCGCACATACATGGGCCGTAAGCCCTACAACACTCCTCACAATCTCCCTTCACATTCCCATTAGTGAAGATTTTTTTAGTAAAAGTGAATAAAATCCTATGTGGCTTTTAATTTAAGAAGTTTTAACTTCTCCATTCGGAGATGAACAGGCCTTGAATGCTACAATGGACGACACAATTAACCTCCACTAATATGGCGATGATTTTTCTCACTGCTGGGTGCCTGGTAAAATTGTTTCTTCTCATGGGGCTTTCTTGCCGATCAAACCCCTTAGCATACAAAAGAATTTTTCTTCCAAACAGCAATGTTGAATTAAGAAAAGGAACAGTGAGGAAGAATAGATAGCACCCTCATAACGTACAAGAAGATCGAATAGAGAGATTAAACAACATTAATAGAACATAACTGAACCTATGTCATGAAATGCGCCCGCTGCATCAAAGGCACACAAGTTGCTAGGTGAGCGCCTCTGCTGTAATGCGCCTAATGCGCCAGCCAATTATCCTTTGGTTAATTTTTTTTCTGGACGCATCAGGCGTCATAGTCTTGCTTAGGTGCTTGAGGCTTGAGGCGATTGGCTTGGCTCCTTGCCTCGCCCCGCGCCTCAAACAACATAGAACTGAACAATACACTTATTCTGTTTGGTAAGCATAGTGGTGTATAATGAAAATAGCATTGCCCAGAAAAAATAATTTCCTATCACTTTCATTTGAATCTATCAAAATATTAACACCAGCATACCAATACTTAAATTTTAACCATGTCAGTAGATTGTTTTCTCAATTAAATGTATGAAAAAAGAATACAAAAAGAAACTAAAAACGTCAAAAGAAAAAAAATTAACCTTTTAGTCGATCTGATATTGCTTGCTATATATCTTTCACAGTCGCAGGCGCCTCGGTTCTGACATTCCAAAGTACTTGTGTGCTTCTATATCAATGTCATTAACAATAGCTGACTCAAAGATCGGCAATGATACAAGATTTGGAACGTATAAATCCAACGTGATTGTTCCGCTACCTTTATAAATTCTCAAGTGCTGTAGCGTAACCGAATGAATTCTAACATCCATATGGAAACGGTCATACTCATAGTACTGGTTCCAAGTCAAATCACGGAACATTAAACTCAAATATTGGAGAGCAGGACAACCTGAGATTAACTTATTTACTTCTTCTTCTTGCGTAAAACGAATATATTCAAGTTTTAGATACTTGAGACTAGGTAAATACACAGACTTGGGTAGCTTAATCATATGCCTAACCTGTGTCTCCAGTGTTAACCTTTTCAGTGATTTACAAGAATATAAGCTTTCTGGAATTTGAGTTTCTTGATTACTAACGTAATTATAAATATATATATCTTCAATGTTAGCTTTGACAACAGTATGCATCCATCTATCAAGAGGAATTGATGACCATCCTACACAACGAAGGTTAAATCTCTGAATATTGCATAGTTTGTTATTACGGTGTTCTAATACCTTGTCGACAAGGGTAAGAAACTTCTCGCTAGTAGAATACAGTTCTGTTGATTGATTGAAGTTTAATATCGGGAGAGAAGTCCAAAAATATCTCCATCGTTTCGACAAAACACAAGTTCGAACTGCATATTTCATGTCAATAAGGGAAAATATGTGATGAATTAAATCATCTGGTAACTTACTGATCTTGTCTTCTTTACTCGATTCCTCACGTTTTGTTTTCATCGCGTAATAAGAGATGACACAGGGGCACGCAGTGAAGATAAAATCGAGAGATTTTGAAGTTCCGACTTTGTTCTTAACCGAGCTTCCTTTGATACTCGCAGAAACAATGAAACCTTACTGTGGTAATTTAGAGGAAATATAGAACCCTTTCAGAAAATATAGAGGAGCCGACACAGTGATCAGAGATTGTTGATGTAGGCTTTGTTTAGGAGAACTCTTTCAAAGTTAGGGTTTCTAGGAGATTTACTAAAAGATTTTGAATAAAATTAAACCGACGGCTAGAGGGCGATTTTGGATTATGACGGTAAATGGTGGTTCACTTGAAGAAAGTTTCGATCACAAGGACAGCTTTTAGATCAAATATTACAATGATGAGTTGAAGTTCGTGATGCAAATTTAGAGTCACCAATCAAATCCGCATCACCAAGCAACATATAGACGCGGCCCAATTCTAGTGGCACAACCCTTTTTTAGCTCAAAACCATTATGAGAAATATTTCGAGTTATAGGGTAACGGGTCATGACTCATAGGGTAATAGACTATGATGCAGTTTAGGAGCGCCTATGGAAAACAAAGCAGAGGGCATGAAGCCAACTCCAACACGAAAGAAAAACAAAGAGAGTAGGCAAACAAGCCTCTACAATAGTCAATAACGACCCTGTACTTAATTTAAGTATCTCTTCTTCACTTGATTTGTGCGACAACTTGCAGACAAAAGCACGTTCTTTTGTAAGATTCTCGATTGTTAGCCTTGTCAGTTTTCTTGAGACCAGAAATATTGAAAAGCTTGTTTATTTCTTGATGCAAAGAAGCAGAACAGGGATGGCTTTTAAATAGCCTTACAAGAACTACAAAATAGGATCATAACTAACATGACTCAGTAGTGGAGCTA
>JAJJMA010046120.1:0-20679 GCA_023529015.1 Papaver nudicaule
GATAAAAGAAAAAACCTAGATTTTGCAACCCTAAACAAAACAAACTACATATCTTCTTCCATTCATCAACAGCACAAAATCATGGCAAATATTAGATATCTCATCAACAACAGTATTTCGCCGCACTATGAGTTTTCCTCTCAAATAACTAATGTAACTATGCACACTTTTCTAATTTGTGCATAAATTTATTTGATTTATCTTTTTAGTTGGTTGATGCATATGAAAAAAAATCCTATAAGTACATCCATCGGCTAAATGGAGCAACAAAATCAGGGCAAATTTGAGATATTTCAACATCTCATATAGTTACTTTCCAAATATAGATTTGGGATATTCATGCCGCCCGAGAAGACTTTGCAATTTCATTGAATCAGATTACTTTCCAAATATAGATCGGAAAGAGTCTGATTACAGTAAATCTCCTAATTGATGTCTTATTGGAAATAGAAGATGATGCACACTAGCCAATTCAAGAATGAAGAGATTAGCAGAGAGGAATCCTTGGTTTTATGTATCACTGAAGCTATTAATTTGATTTTTTTGTTGCAAGTTTTACATTTTCATTTAGATGTATACCAGTACTTAATTCTGCTTTTGTTCAATTCTTAACACAATTGACGAATGTAGGTCATCTTGTTGGCAGTCAAACTTGCAAACACAATTTTGATCTTGATTCATTTCTACTATGTCAATCGGTGATATCAACTGAATTTGCTTCGATGAGAATGTTGGAATTGTGAGAATTATAATGCAAGTTACATTGATATCATCTTCTTCTTCGTTTCCTGCTCTTATAATTACTCCCTTTGTTTCAAAAAAATAGGCACGTTTAACTTTTTTTCGAAAATTAAGGTATTTAATAAACTAACAATTAGAGTTTTTTTTATTGTTTTTTCTTTATGATTGGTTTATTGTTTACAAGTGCCATGGGTTAATAAAAATAAAATAATAAAAATGACTATAATATTAGTTTTATTAAATTTTTTAATTTTTGGTCAAAGCCAAATATGTCTATCGTTTTGAAACGGATGGAGTAATTCGCTTAACTCAGTTCCCGATTACCTCTCAAGGCTATCACGAGGAGGAAAAAAGGGCTGGACTTCATGTCATGTCATCTTTGATAGAACCTGCAAATTGTTTGTTCCGTAATCTTTTTCGATTGGCTAAACTCACAAGCCATTGTTAAAATTGGAAGAGATCGGGTTATAATGTTATTGGCAATTGTCACTGGTGCGGTGGAACGCGGACGTGGTGGTTTATTAATGTGCGCCGGCTTGGGCAAATGTGAGGAGAGGCTATTTTTAATTCTCAAATTTTCTGTAAGCTACCGCAGGGATATATGACTGGCTGCATTTATACAGTATATAAAATGGCAAAGAATTCCAATTCCACTTGAATCATACATGTTTCTAAACTATCAAAGCCCTTGAGCTACTTTGGTCTTATCAGTCCATGAGAAGCTGTGAGAGTTATGATGCAAAGTCTAAGCCTATAAAGACTAGTAAAACCACATCTATATAGTCAAATTGAATTCTCGGTCAGCTAAACATGAATTCATTCAGTAAGCATAGTCGAATAACATCACTCGATTTCAACTTGCCTGATACGCGATATTTCGACAACAATATCTCACACTATGACTATTCCTCTGAGATTGTTAAACTATTTTCCACTATTTTAACAACAATATCTCGCACTTTGACTTTCACTTGCAGTGACATCTTTTCGTTGAAAGTCTGTCTTTTTTTTTTTTTTGAAAGTCTGTCAAATAGAGGATTTTTTAGTTTCATGTATCAGTAAAAGAGGGATCTGGGATATTGATAGGTGGCTCAAAAAGTTCAGCTGCCACTTCTTGAGTTGGGAAACGAACTGCACCAAACTAATGTCATGCACTGCGCGCCCCATGCCAAACTAATTGGCATCTGAAGGAGAATTGACCTCAATTTCCAACAAACCTTCTAATACCTTACACGCGTATCAAAATTGAATCCCAACCCTCAATTGCTTTATATAGGTTCGTCCTTAAGGTCGGTCATGCAATACGAATCAGCCGTTGGACCAGATTATAACATTAACCCTAAATCAGGAAGGCGCAGTGTCTTATATATAAAGCATAATAAGATGTCGCCTCAGCTCTCATCTTCTTCCTATTAACCACTGCCGAAGTTGTGAATCACACAAAAAATCCTAACATTCTTCTATAGATGTTCAAAACACCAAAAAACCAAAGGCGACTGCAGATCAATGTATGATCTTCAATATCACCAACAAAATCATGTATATGAGATATTTCGACACCATTAATATAATAATATTTTATCGCATTATGATTTTTTCTCTCAAAATGTCAATGTGAAGACGCTTTCTGCTAGGATATTTGCTTTGTTTCACGCGGTTTGATGATCAAATAGAGGTTGTGCAGTCTTGATTGATATTGTCGGATTATAGTAAATCTCCTAGTTCATTTCTTATACTAAACACAAGATTATGCATTAAATGTAATAAACGAAATTTTATTAAGTAATGAAATTTGGTGCAAGTTCTTTTAACTGTTACACTATGAAATGACGACTCTTCTCAAATTCCAGAAATATGATTTTCGTGGATATCTAATTTCAAAATGATTTTTGACATGTATACCCATATTTATATTGTATGGAAAATTTAACTGATAATAGGACAACGGGCAAAAAGAGAGAAATACATATATAGATATGTATGATAACCATAAAATTTCCAAATCAAAAAGATTTCAACTTCTTCACCTGTATATTAGGGACTGAGGAAATATATATCAATTGGATACGATTACTAAATTACTACTCCGTTTCCCAATTGGTTTGTAATTGATTCGTGTCACATGTGTTGTTAAATCAGGCCATCTAATTATGTTATTATGTTAAGCTGGACGTAACAGATATGTCGATCAAATGCTAAGCTGTGTGGAAAGTCCGAAATAAGTGACACCTCAAACAAGGCTGGACCATCTCAAGGTCTGGTGGGAAGCTATAAGATTCACATTTAACAGAAGGTGTTGATAGGACATAACAGCCTACCAAATGAATGATAGCCTGACTACAGAAAATAAAATGAATAAAAGGTTTAACGCCTTACACGTGCCATGAAGGTTTAACAGAAGGGCAGCCCTATAAATTCGATGGTTCTCTACCCCTCCTAGAAGCTGTAATAACGTGATGTGCCTTTTATGGTAAATATTTGAGTTAAGGAGAAGGCATTTGAGTTAAGAAGAAGGCAGCCCAGCCCTTTAACTAAAAGAGGAGGCAGCCAAAACTGCTGCAATTTTTTGTTGGCTTGGAAACACCTACAATGTCACTCAAAATGTTCTCGATCTTGTGCTGGGTTGATAGAGACTGTCTGAATCTCATACCTGGAAACAAAAGATGCATCAAGTGTAATAGTAGATGAATTTTAAATGAAATTTGATGAAAGATCTCGCTTTTAGGGTTGTTTGTTTCAGTTTGTTTGTGTTTGTTGCTTTGAAATAGCGATTTTGCTTAACCTGGAATACATCAAAGGGTTAGCAACAAACTACGATTTCGTTTGCTAATACTGCAATTGATTCGTGTCACTTGTGTTGTTGTTAATAATTTTGGATTGCTTTGAAATAGCGATTTTGCTTAACCTGGAATACATCAAAGGGTTATAGCACCAAACCAGGCCTTATTTTGTATGTGCTTAGACATCTATTCAGACTATTCCACAAGTCAGAGTACCAAACAAATAAGTGACTAGTGAAACTAAGTTCCCAATCAGGGATTTCAATTTTTCCATGACCACAAATACAGTGTAATTTTCAGTGACTGGCTGCTGCATTTATAACGATGCCGAACAATCCACTTGAATCATACGTGTCTACAATTCCACTAAGCCAAATTTATGAACCTTAATGATCTCAGTTCTTGTTTTATTTGTAGTGTTGTTTCAGTTGCTTTGCTTGTTTTGTTCTTTACAAATGGAGATTTTGCTCCGATAACAAGCTACACAACGTGCATTTATTTTCTTTGTTGTTGTTAAAAGTCCAAAATGTGGTGCTCAAATTTTTATACTGATTTTTGTTTCATTGAGACTGAAAATGTTCACAATCAATGGAACAAGAATTTTGTAAATACTGGTGTTGATGAAGCATCTCGTCTCTTCCAAACCATGCACGCAAGTCTATCCGCCGATGATCTTCCCAAAAAATGAAAAATACTTGCACAGCATAAACACTGAAAGTAAAACCTGAATTTCTACAGGTCACTGGACTGATATTTCACCTAGTTATTCCAGAACATTTTTGTTTCTCATCTCAATGTTCGAGCAATGTTTCTTGTGAATATGCGTTCTGATTGTTCGTAAAGCAGAAATGCAACGCAACACTGCTGCATTTGGCATGGAATTGGATATCATAAAAATTGAATGAACGGTTTAATGTCTTCCACGTGCTGTAAATGGATTTCGTGCAATCCTAACCGTCAATTAGTCACATTCTAACCCTAGTCCAAACGGAAGGTGTTATATAAAGCATAAGAAGTGGCCTTCGTTAGGTTCGATAGATGAAGAGAAAACCCAGATCTTGAAACCCTAAACTAGAAACAACTATAGATCTATCTATGATTCTCAATCCCATCAACATCAACAACAAATTTACGGCAGATAATGATGAAATACTTCAACACTATTAACGACAACATCTCGTCGCGCTATGATTTTTCCTCTCAAATAGTCAATCTATTTAAAGAAGTGGGTGGTCTAAAAAGGGATTTGAGATGCTGAGTTTTTCTTCATTTTTCGATCTGTTCTCTTTTCCCGAGAAAAGTTTATGACAGAATACTCAAAACGAAACAGACAAGGGTGCACACAAGATTGATCACAGTAAATTTCTTTATTGATCACTTATATTTCTGGAAAACACAAAATGATGATGCATCAAACTGTAATAGTAGATAGATTTTTACTTTTAAGTTATTCAATTTGTTGCAAATTTTCTCAGTTTGTGTTTTTAGGTTTGTTTCAGCTGTTTTGCTTGTTTTTGTTACACTTTGGTGATTTCAAAAGGGTTACGAATCTAAGATTTAGTTCCCTAGTATTGTAATTTATTCGGGCCAATTGTGTGATTATCAACTTTCGATTCGTTTCCATCAAATCAAAATTAAGCCATCTAACTATGATGTTAATTTGGATGTAATAATAACACCCCCTCGTCGAGTGGAGATAAACAAGATGTTATCAAGCTTAAGATGTGTCCGTGGCTCTGACGTCGAGTGGAGATAAACAAGATAAAACTTCCAAACCTTAGTGTGTTACCACTGAATCTTTTAGTTTGGCTAATAATAGAGGATTTTTTGGTTCCGAGGTAAGAAATTTTCTAAATTGCAACATTTTTGTCCCAAGCTTTCCATTTTTATTTTGAATCTTTGATGTATAATCTTATCAGTCGATGAGAGCGTTGGAATTTTGAGAGTGGTACTGCAAATGCAAAGTCTGTAGAGACTATTCTGTAGATAACTGAGCCATTCTGCATCTTCTGCTAATTCATTTTCATTTTCTTCTCTTTTTACTATTACTAAGCAGCATCACTGGATTCCCACCTCTGATAGAGGAAAATCTAAGGGCTCTAATGGACAAGTTCACTTTGAAAGACCCTGCGAATCGTTTGTTCCATAATCTCTTTAGATTAGCTAAACTCACAAGCCAATATTGCAGTTGGAACAGACCTGGTCACCATTTACTCTTCTCTCGCAGCTGTTGGACTTAATGATTTGGAAGAAAACATTCGTTTCCTTACACTAGAGTTTTCACCCTTCTTGGATCAGAAGTTTAATCATAAGAATGGGGCTTCTAGAAATTGAGATGGTGCATGCTTGGGGCAACACAAGATTCGAGGTGTTATGTATCTTGTGAATGTCTTCTAATTTTTGGTAATTTAACGAAAAGGCAAGAGTTCCTTTTATCAGCTTTCTACAATAGTAGCTTAGCCTGTTCTGCGAATTTTACTAGTTAATTTAGTTCAGGACTACTTTCTACAATAGTAGCTTAGCAACATAAAATACCAAGACTAAGTAATTCTCTAGAGCCTTTAAGCTACTCTAATCTTGTCAGTCGATAAGAGCTGTTATGTGCGTGTTGGTTTCTTAATAAGATCTCGGCTCAGACCCAGCTGATCGATCAAAATAAGCAAAACCAAAAATAACTAAATCTCAATTTAGTTTTCTTGTTGTTTTTTTTTTTTTTGATCAAAAGAGAAATTCATTAGAAGAATAGAATGTACAAGAACCCTACCAGAGGTAGAGTGAAAAACAGAATGGGATGACTGAGATTACATGAATATATTTTCCCAATCTACTAGCACCGTACTAGCAAAGTTTACATGAACTCTATTACCCGCCGCTGCTGCCCAAGTGAGAATAAGGGACCTTGCATCAATACATAAATCATTATCAGTTTTGAAGTAGTGTTTTTCATCAAAGATCCTGCAGTTCCTCTCCGTCCAAAGTACCCAAAAAATAGCTGCCGGAATGAGCTCCCATATGTAGTTACCTTGAGATGAGAAGTTGGAGTGAAACCAACTGAATGCTAACATCTTCAAGTCTTTTGGAACCACCCAAGACCAATGCTTACTAGGGAGTAGATTAGACCATACAGTATGCGCAATTTTGCAATGCAGAAATAGGTGATCATGGGTTTTGATGCCATCTCCACAAAGAACACAGGAATTGTATTGATTCATACCTTTGCGCTGCAAGAGATCAATGGTATTTAATCTGCCATGGACCAAACACCAAACCAAGAAATTAATCTTAGGGGGTATAGCTTTTTTCCAGATGAAGTTGTGAGGGAACTCGTCTAAACCAGGGCCCTCATTCAGCTTGGAATAGAGAGATTTAACTGAAAAAATCCCTGACTGATCTAGAGACCATCTTCTAGTATCTGGAAGATTGTCAAGCACTGGAGGAGAGTCGCCTATGATAAGTAATAAAGCTGCAAACTGATTGGTTTCAGAATTAGAGAGTAATCTTTTGAAATCAAATCTCCAACTGTCATTAGTAACCATTTCCGCCAGTTTTACATTTCTATCTCTCGACAACTTATATAGTTCAGGGTATAGAGTCGACAAAGGTTTCGAACCCAACCATAAATCATTCCAGAAAGAGATGTGTGTACCTGAGTGGATATTCAGTTTGGAGTTCTCACTGATGTAACTTGATGTATCAGCTATTGTCCTCCAACAAGAAACACCGTAAGTTTGCGATGATTTTTCTGGAATCCAATACGAATATTCACTCCCATATTTCTCTGTTATGATTTTACACCATAGTCTAGTCTTCTCCACACCAAATCTCCAACACCATTTAGCTAATAGAGCTTGATTCATCCGCCTTAGATTTAACACACCCAACCCTCCTCTTTCTTTGCTTGCACGTACTAAACCCAATTCACCAAATGAGATGTGCTTGAGCCAGAATTGTACTCCCAAAGAAAACACCGCATCTTCTTCTCCAAAGTTTTAATAACTGAGACAGGGGCCTTAAAAAGAGAAAAATAGTATAGCGGCAAAGACGAAAGAATGCATTTGAGGAGTGTCAGCTTACCTCCTTTTGAGAGGGTGATTTGTCTCCAAAAAGACAATCTTGCATCAAATTTCTCTATAATTGGAACCCATATATTCTTTGAGCCATATTTAGCACCCAATAGCATGCCAAGATATTTAAAGGGTAGACCATCAGTAGAGCAACCCAATTCATCTGCCCAAATGTTTAATTCCGGTACATCACCAATAGCAATCAGTCTTGTTTTTGAAGTGTTTACCTTAAAACCAGCAATGAATTCAAAACACTGCAGCACAGAGAATAGATTTTGTAACTCATCCCTACTACTGTCCACGAAGAAAATTGTATCATCCGCATAATGAAGATGATTGACCACTGTACCGGAATGAGTAACTGAAAAACCACTAAATAAACTCAAATTTGCAGCTCTATCAAGATACCTAGAGAAACCCTCCATTGCTATGTTAAAGAGCAAAGGAGAGACGGGACAGCCTTGTTTCACGCCTCTAGTACTACCAAAATATCCAAACGGTGAACCATTTATGAGAACAGAAAAAGTAGCAGTAGAATAGCAAAATGTGAGCCACTTACACATCTTGTTGCTGAACCCCATCTTACGAAGAACAAACTGAAGATACCTCCAATTAACCCTGTCAAAAGTCTTCTCGAGATCAATTTTGCACACTATACCAGCTTTACCAGACCTTAGTCTTGAATCAACCAATTCATTTGCAATAAGAGTGCCATCCACAATCTGCCTACCTTCAATGTAAGCGCATTGAACAGGGGAAATGAGCTTGTCCATCACTAGCTTAAGCCTAGTAGATAGAACCTTAGAGATAATTTTGTAGACACTTGTCAACAAACAAATAGGTCTACAGTCTTTGATGGTCTCTATATGGTCCTTTTTAGGGACCAATGTGATGAAAGTGGAATTGTGCCTCATATCAATGCAACCTGTACTACAAAACTCCTCAACTGTCTGCATAATGTCAGTCTTAATGAAATACCAACATTTTAGGAAAAATATAATGGGAAAACCGTCAGGACCGGGAGCTTTGTCGTTGCCAAGATCTTTGATAGCCTGCAAAACCTCTTCAGCAGAAAAGTTAGCCTCTAGAATATCAGATTCTATAGCATTAATACTGTCAAACTCTATGCCCTCAAGTTCTGGGCGAATGATTTCTTCTTCTGTGAAGAGATGTTTGTAAAAGTCTACAATGTGCGATTGCAACTTTTTCCGGTCAGATACCAGAACTCCATCAACATATAGCTGCCTAATTCTATTATGCCTTCTTCTTGCGGATGCATTACTGATGAAAAAAGAAGTATTTCTGTCTCCTTCTTGCAGCCACTTATTTTTAGATTTAATCTTCCAAGCAACTTCCTCCATTTTAGAGATGTGCTCAAAATCAGCTTTGTGCTTGACTTTTGTCTTCATCTCCTCTTCCGAGAGAATTGAGTAATCAGCTAAGGAGTCGAGAGAATGAATTTCAGACAAAATCAAATTCAGCTTAGTGTTGGTAAAGCCAAAAACTTCTTTGTTCCAAATCTTTAATTTCTCCTTGAGAGCTTTAAGTTTCTCCCATAACACAAAACTTAGTGTACCTGCAAAATAGAAAGAAGACCACCATTCTTCCAAAAGATTAAGAAAACCATTCTCCAAAAACCACATAGCTTCAAACCTAAAAGGGCTTGGTCCCCAGGAGAGATCTGAGATATCTAAGAGCAAAGGAATGTGATCAGAAGTTGGTCTAGCTTTGGCAAGTTGGGAAGCAAAAGGGTAATGGGATTCAAAAGAGGGAGATAAGAGGAATCTATCCAATCTGCACATAACTGGATTTTTCTGACCATTAGACCAAGTATACCTTGCACCCTTTAGGGGAAGGTCGATGAGATTATGCTGTGCAATGAACTTTGTGAACTTCTTCATGCTTTTAGTGATCTTAGACCAATTCTTCTTCTCAGCACACTTAGTGATAGTGTTAAAATCGCCACCCAAACACCATGGAAGATCCCAGTATCTGGAAACATTATCTAGCTCAACCCAAAATTCAGCTCTCTCAAATGGTTTGTTGGGACCATACACATTTGTGAGAACCCACTGGAAATTGTCTGTCTTATTAGTACAAGAAACAGAAAGAGTGTATTCACCCACAAGGGAATCATTGACATCTACCAAATCTTTGTTCCAAATGGTGAGCATACCTCCAGAGCTACCAACAGACTGTTGAAATGTCCACCCCACATTTTTATAGCCACAGATTTGCTTAATGTCATAAGCAGTGCATTGCATCATTTTTGTCTCCTGTAGAATTATGATAGGAGCTCTAGTTAGCTCAATCATCTTATGTACAACAGTCCTCCTTATGTTAGAGTTCAGCCCTCTAACGTTCCACGTAAGAATAGTAAGACTCATTGAGTAACAGTACAACCCCTAGATTTGGTTGATCTCTTATGCATAGGTGAAGGAATCGCATGAACGGAAATTCCGAGTCGCTTACATTCATTCTTGAGTTTAGCAGGGATGATTGGTTGTATGTCTCCCACAAATCCAGCTGAACACGCGTCATCGGCAATATCCTCACATAAAGGTTCGAAACCAGGAGGATATAATGGAGTACTTGAAGAAGAAGTATGGGAGATATCCTCAGCATCAATGTTCACAAGGAAAGAATCTTCTAATCCAAGTAATGGTAATGAAGTTATTTTGGCTTCGTGCGTAGCAATATCTTCAGCACCCTCCATTATAACGAGTTGTTGTACTGCAAAATCCTTCTCAATGACCTTGTTGTTTTGCTGCAAAACTTTTGGCTTCATTACAGGGCCATTATTTGTGATCTTCGACAGAAGGAATTTAGACGTGTGATTAGGCATAGAATTGAAACTAACCCCAATATGGATGCCCAAATCAAAAAGTCGACTCACCTCGTTTTCTTGTTGTTCTCTTGAGCACCAATTTAGTTTTCTTGTTGTTCGCTTTAGCACTGATCTGTTTGTTACTAATTGGTAACGCAGCATCTTTATTTGGCATCTCAAGATTCGTGTTAGTATTTTTGTGATTGTTGGTAATTTAGAATGCCAATGGAAAACGTAACATATACACGTATCTTGAATCACCAAGAAAGAACAACTTTTATCAGCAGCTTTCTACCGTTGTAACTTCACCTATTTTGCGATTTTTTTTTGGTTAATTTAGATCAGGATTAATCATTGCTGACTGAGAAAATTGAAGTTGTAAAGTCCGATGGTCCGCAGTTATGGCCAGAAATAAGCTGATACCGGTACATGTAGCACTTCTCGTGTTCCTTGGGTTAGCCTGACCAGCAAAAACTGCTGCAATTGGCATGGAGCATCTCTATTTAATCGACAGTTGGAATATAGACACTTAAATTCTCCTCACTTATTAATTCATCGATTTTCCACCAAACAAAACTCAGTTATTCAGTCACTGGATGAGCAAACATAAAAGAATGTGGAAGGGAATTTCATAGTAAAATGAATAAACGGTGGAACGCCTTCCACGTGCTGTAAAAGACTCTATGTAATCCTAACCGTCAGTTAGTCACATTCTAACCCTAGTCCAAACAAGCAGGTATTATAAAGTTTAAAGAATGGCCTCAGTTCGCCGAAGCAGCAGATTAAAAAAGACCTAGATCTTCAAACCAAAAACAACTGCAGATCACCCATCATCATCCATCAACACCAACGCAAACAAAATCATGGTAAATTTATATGAGATATTCCAACCCCGTCAACAACAATAATCCGCACTATAATATTTCCTCTCAAATTATGAATGTCTGTCAAGTTCCTTCACTGCAACAGTATAAGAAATTATTTTATTTTGATCATCAAGTTTTAAAAGCTCTCAGGATTGGACAATTTTTGTTTCGATCCGGTGGTTTGTTCGATCCAGTTGTGCACCCTTGACAGAAAGTGTCTGATTACAGTAAATGTCTTATTGTATTCTCAATCTGTATAACAGTAGAAAGATTTTTACTATCGGTTATGAAATTCAGCACAAGTTCTTTTTTCAGTTCTTGTTTTTAGCTTTGTTTCCGTTGCACTTTATTTTGCAGTAATCTTGTAATATGTGGTCTCTAGAATTACAAAATCATCAAAGGTTACAATAACTTAACTACGATTTTGTTCCCCAATATTTCTGTCACAATTGTTGTTATTAAGTTTAAGTCCCTTTGCATCAATCAAAATCTGGCCATTTGATAACTATGTTATCTTGGAATATGATGTCTCTAGAATTACAAGGTATCACTACCCAGACTAGCCAATACATAACTTTCATTTTTGTGTTTTAGCGACAGTGATGCTGGTTGCATTCCTTGGTCATTGTCTTATGTTGGCGCAAACCTCCCATTGTTGCTCTTGTTGTTATCTTAGCTTTCGTTATAAAACAGCTATGTGTGTTAAGCCTTTGAGCCACTATGCACAAACCCCCGTTTATATGATTGTATTGAATTGATCAGTTTCCTGTTGTCTGGATATGAATTCCCAAATAACATCATATCATCTTCTTCTTCATTTTCCATTTCTTGTTCGTATTACTAATCCTCAGTTCCCACTTAACCCATACAGTTCGTGTGGTCTTACTGTACTCAATTCGCATTAAGGAGATATCTAGGTAAAAGCCAAGTTCCAAGTTCTAACAAAAGTGAAAACAAAAATGTGAATGTGATACAACAAATGAATCAATTCCCCTAAGAAAAGATGATATTTTCAGTGTGTTTGTAATTGAAAAGCACCTAGGCGCCAATCGGGCCCTCTCCACTGCCGATTCAGTCTACCATACCAAATAACAAACCCAACCTTAGGCCTCATATCCCTGATACCGACACGTCCACATGTCCAACCAGCTGGGGCCTTAGACTTGTACATTGTAGAACTACTGCCTTTTTTTTCTGGCTGTGCAAGTCCAAAACGAAAAATTTAGATCAAGATTCGTCGCTGTAAATTTGAAAGTTTGCTGTTAATCGATAAGCTCTTTAAGAGCATCAATGACATGCTTAATTATAGCCAGAAAACAAGATTGGAATTACATCCACTATATATATACGGCCCTAGTCGGCTCATTCTTATCAGTTGCCATTAATTTTAACATGGCCAAAACCCCCAAAGAGCAGTGGGTATTGGACGTTGTGGTTTATTATTGGGTCGCTCAAAAAGTTCAGTCGTCACTTCTTGAGTCGCGAACTAACTGCACCAAATGCACCCCCATGCCTAACTAACTAATCGAATTCTGAAACCGTCAAATAATATTGCAACCCTTGATTGCTTTTACGTAGACCAGCCATCTAATAAGATTCAGCCGTTGGAATAGATTAGATATTTACAAATAGGCGATTGACGTTAAGCCCTAAACCAAAAAGGGCTGTGTCTTATAAAGCTTATAAGAAGCCGCCTCAACTCTTATCTTCTTCCTAGTAACCATCGCCGAAGTTCTGAATCACTCAGTAAATCCTAACATTCTTGTTTCGATCGTCAAAACCCCAACACATCAAAGTCTACTACAGATCTATTTATGATCTTTAATATTATCAACGGAATCATGTATATGAGATATTTTAACACCGTTAACAATATCTTGCCGCACTATCATTTTTTCTCTCAGAATGTTGATGTAACAAGATTCCTTCCTCGGATTTTTCTGTTCATTTTCTTTGTTTTCTGCAAGCTAATATCAGAGAGATGCATCAACTGTAATAGATGAATTTTTATTAAGTAATGAAAACTGGCGCAAGTTTTTTTTACTCATTTCAGATCTTGTTTTCAGGGTTTGCTTAATTTGGTCGTTTTTGTTATACTTCGAAACAGATTCTTGTCATGTGTGTAGATAATAAGTTTTGGTTCCTTCGCATCAATTCAAATCAAGCCATCCAACTATGTTATTTTGGATGTATAGACAGTTTCTCGTTATCATACAGTTCTAAAGTTAGAAATAGTTAAGATATCTCCATTTTCAATTATTTTCATTCATTTTTGCACTAAAGTTAGAAAACCACGGCAAAAGCCAAATTCTAGAACTGATATCCAACTTTTTCATATATTGTTTTAAAGAACCAAGACGAGCAATTATCAACAACTCTGATTAAGAACAAATAACACCATTTCAATACTTCTGGTGGTCGATAACATTTACAAACGAATGAGTAGGTGCCAATCGGACCGTCTCCATTGGCAATAGCCAACCTTAAGCATACTCTGATACGGACATGGAGACGCCGACATGTCGTTGATGCAGACATGACAAGTTCATAAATATCAAAAGAACCGGGACACATTAACATATACTCCCAGTAACACTACTAAGTTGTTTATTCAACCTCTCTCTTGTTCGATCCTACATGTGGTATCAGAGCAAGGTGAGACAGAGAGAGGAGGGAGAGAAGAAAAAATAGGAAGAAAAAGATTATCACTTGCCGAGAACTGTACGATAACAGAGAACAATGGTTTACGAAGAGAATTCTGAAGCTGAAGAGAGATTTTAGAAGCCTGGCCAAACACAGAACTAGGTCGGGGCCAGGAAAACTTCTCACCGTCAGCGGAACCATGAATCAATGGTTGGTTTGCCAAGATTTAGAAGAGAATCTCGAAGACATAAGAACGGAGTCAGTAAGAAATTTTAAGACAAAAAAAATTCTGATGGAGGCGAAAGCTTGCAGAGCTAATTAAATATGAATGTTGAGTCATTATTGAATGAATGTAATTTTGCAGGAAGGAGAATTACAATGGTTAGGAGAACAAATCAAGCTTCTTTGTAGTCCAGCAACGGGACGCTCATTAAGTGTTCGAGGAAATGTCTGAACAAATTAAGTTTGGTTGTTGCTGGTCATGGCTCGTGGATGTTAATGATGGGTTAGAAGCTTGTTTTAGCACTGAAGATTTGCTCGAAGCTATAATGGTATCTGATGTTTCATTCTTGGGCGTAAAAGTCAGTTAAAGTAGATGACTTCAACTGTTTTTGTGAGATGACTTCAACTGGTTAGAAGCTCATTTTTGGTAACTCAGAAAAACTAGAAATTTGGGTTGTTGCGTGAATGATTACATCGTGCAGGGAAGGAGAAATTTGGTGTTTAGAAATCAACAACAGACTCGTGTTTGTATCACCAAGAAAACGCACGTAATGCGTTTGTCAGAATGCCTGACCAACTGGTCTTACTGAAAACAGCTGTGCCATTAGTCCTTGACAAGGGTTCTGGCAGGATTTAGAAGAAGACTGTTAGTCATCTTTTAGTTGAACTAAGAGTCCTGGTTGGTAGGTAAGAATGGAGTGAGCTTGGCCGTAACAACAAGCCAGCAGTGAGCTTTTGCCATTGATTCTTGAAGGTGGATTTGGCTTGAGTTGTGCCTGTTGGGAGAGGAGTAACGGCAAGCTATTGCATATCAAGAAAGAGCTGATGGTGACTAGTTTTGGGCTAAATTTTGTAGCGCAAATGGGGCTCAGAGAGTGAGATTTCAGCTGAGAAAAGAGTCAAGGGGAAGTGTTGTCGACAGTATACGGAGTGCTGAATAGTTTGGGACTGAAGCAACTCCAAAGCAGGAAAGGGAGTCGGTTATCAGTGTCCGGCAAGAATAGAAGAAGAATAATGCCGAGAGAGGGAGAGAGAGCAAAAAAAAAAAGGGAAGAATAATTAAATACCCTTCGAATGACAGTCCTTACTTTTTATCCCTATACAACTTATTTTTTGCCCTTCCTTCTAAAAGCTGGTTTTTTTAATATTCTCACATTACCAAAAATACCCTCTAGTATCCTTCAACTCTTTTTAGGCGAATATATTACCGCAGACTGTCTCTATCTCTTGCTCCTTCGTTTGTACTGATGAAATCCAAAAATTTCAGAGTAATCAGCGACAAATCAAACAGAATTGAAGACACAAAATAGTTAAATCTTGTTTGAAGAAGATCATACAAACCAATTAATCAAGAAATGGAAGTACAACCCACAATTTTTTTTGAAGAAATTAGAGTTTCGAGTTTGGTTTTCATTATCATCTTCTCCAAAATGGAATTAAAATATCTTTACGGATCTGATTTCATATTTTGATTCAGTTTCGACTTTCGATTGTCAATGATTTAATGATTTGTTGCATGTAAGTTGGTGTTGAGAAACCATTTAGGGTTGTTATTGGTGGTGGTGTCTTAATTTATTGGATGTAACTGTTGATTTTGGTGCTGGGAAGCAATTCAGAGCTACCGTTGTTGCGGTTTATGTTGATTTGTTGCATGTATTGGTGTTGTTGGTTTGGGGAAGCAGTTAGAGACGTTGGTGGTGGTGGCATTGAAACAATTTCTGCAAACAAGTACCAACAGACTAGAACTGCACGTGAATCAATAATGAATTCCGATTCTACATGGTAATATTCGATATGTTTAGACCGTGTAAAAAATAGAGTATTAGAGGAGCTTGACAAGGAGGAACAAGAAGCTGCGCATCAAATTGCGTAGGATGAGAAATTAGAGAGTTTGAGTTAGCATATTAAAGAGTAGAATTTCCTTTTTGGTGTATACATAAACAGGGAGTCCCCTCTTACCATATCTCTTTGTTTTGTTGTAATATAAATTCCACAAATATTGTTTAGTATTCGGGTTGTGGTTGTTGGATCATTGTTACTTCTCATTTTGATATATGCTAATTTATCTGCAACGAATGATATTAGTATCGTTCTTAGCAATTCATTTTTTGGGGTTTTAATGTGATATTAATATCGTTCTTAGCTATTTATTTCTTGAGACAAAGTGCAGTGTAAAGTTGATAACTTTACACAAAAAATTGCTAGACAGGAGAATTCCTAGACTGTAATTTTGTGTAAAGTTGACAAGTTTACACAAAAAATTGCTAGACAGGAGAATTCCTAGACCGTGATTTTGTGTAAAGTTGACAACTTGAAACAAAGTGCACTGTAAAGTTGGCAATTTTACATAAAAAATTGCTAGACAAGAGAATTCCTAGACTGTGATTTTTGTGTAAAGTTGGCAACTTGAAACAAAGTGCAGTGTAAAGTTGGCAACTTTACACAAAAAATTGCTAGACAGGAGAATTCTTAGACTGTGATTTTGTGTAAAGTTGGCAACTTTACACAAAAAGTGGCTAGACAGGAGAATTCCTAGACTGTGATTTTGTGTAAAGTTGGCAACTTGAAACAAAGTGCAGTGTAAAGTTGTCAACTTGAAATGAATGAACCTGGCGTGAGTCGAACACGCATTTTCTGACATAGAGTCAATCGTGCTACCATTGCACCACAGATTCGTCTTGAGGCGTGTTTAAAACCATCAACATGCTATATGACATCAAAAAGTATTGACGAAATTTTTTTAAAAAAATCTGTAATACATGATGTATATCAAGATTATGAACCACAAAAGATAGAAAAGTAAAGCATCATACTGAGAAGATCCCAAAACAGATAATCAAGTCTGTGACAAACATCTTCATGCAGTTAATTGTCGCAGCTCAAATTTGACAAAAAAATCTACTAAGCAAGCAAGTAACTGATCTCAACAGGAAGTATCTTTGGAGGTGGATCCAAAGGCCTGTTATCCTTATCGGTCTCAACGTCAGCTAAGTTCAGAATCACCATGGAAAGTTACATGTATAATTCTAAGTTAGTTCTACTGAATCCCAAACTTCAACCAGAAATATAACTACGAAATTTCAGTAAAAAAAATCACCTTTCCGAAGATGGTATTCTTTTTATCAATGCAGTCACAGCAATCCAACGTCATAAAGAACTAACTTCCATTTGAATGTGGTTTATCAGCATTATCACATGCAACCAAAGCCTCTGTGTTTGAATCTTAGACGCGAATGAAACTCATCAGCAAAAGCTTTCCCATAAATACTCTCACCACCTGCAACATAAAGAGAAAACAATCCTTTCAGTAGCCGAGTTTGCCCAAAATGGAATTTCGAAAGTTAAACTCTAATATGCAGTTAAGTTACGACCCTGCATAATCCTCCGCATAAAGTAGCTAACTCGTTTGCTAATCAAATTATATATGTATGTATACGAGTGCGTGAGTGAATAAATGAGTGAAGGAGGAACGAACAAAATTCTAATTATAAAACTTCTATTAACTAATCAGCACAACCTTGAACACAAAATTCCAACTACAACACTATCCACGCCCACATAAATAGCTCATTTCCACCACTATACCCAGATTAACCTCTTCCCCAGACATCCAGCTTCACCCATGTTAAGCTGAAGTACCAACTACCAAGCTTTCATGTCATTTCCTCCTCACCAGATGCATTGTTTTAAGCAGATTAACGAAATTCACTAGAATGTCCGCAAATTATTCAACCGATATCTATTAACTAATCAGCACAACCTTGAACTAGATCTAAACAAATTCAGACTATCCACACCCACATCAATAACTTATTTCCACCACTAGACCCAGATTAACCTCTTCCCCACATATATTCAGCTTCAACTATGATAAGCTGAAGACAAAAATGAATTCTAGATTATCACTAATCTTGACTGGATTCTGAATCCCTAGAAATCAGCGTTTTGAATCCCTCGAAATTAATCTTGACTGGATTCTGAATCATGGTAGAGGAGATCGAATTGAAACTGTTAACCCTAGAAACACCGCTTACCAAGATCACATCGACCTCTTCTTCCTCTTGGTATCCTCTTCTCTTCTCTTCTCACTCTCTTTCTCTTTCTTTCTCATATATATATAGATTAGACTAAATGTCCGGACACTCGATATCTCAGTGGCATAACCGTATATAAGACTTCATAGTTTGACCCTATGAGTCACTAATCTACTATGAGTCATTATGAATAATTTCCGTCTAAAAACGGGCGTTCCTATGGTTACACGTCCACTCTTGGTCAATAATTGCATTATCAGCCGTTGAATCAGATTTTGATACACAAATACATTAAACCCTAAATCAAAAAGGGCAGGGTCTTATAAGGCTTAGGAAGCCGCTTTAGCTTATCATATCTTCCTAGCTAGTAGCCAACACCAGATTCTTCTTTAGATCTTGAAACCCCAAACCAAAAAAAACTACATATCTATGTAGATCTTCAATTTCAACAACGACAAATCTCATTACACTATGTTTGCAAGGTGTTTGTAGAGTGATATTGCTCTTGTTTACTTATGTTTGCGTTTGCAAAGTGATTGTAGGATGAAGTGTTCATAGTTCAACAAAATTGCTATAGTCATTTCATTAATCTAAAAACTAAGAAATTCTAAATATAGGGGTGGAAGAAGCATCTCGTATCTTCCAAGTCCCATCACATTGCAATTATGTACATCTACAGTGGTAATGCAGTATGGACATCTCTATTGCTGGTACAATCAGCCATATGGTTGATATGAGATATTTCAACGGCAACATCTCGCACTATGAGTTTTCCTCTCAAATAGTAAATTTCACTCCTACTTTTGGTTCAATTGAAGAAGAAGCGGGGGTCTTAAAGAGGAATTTGAGATATTTATACCTTCTTCATTCTCATTCATTCCAATGTGGTCTTAGTTCCAAAGAAAGAAAGGTTGAACATCCTGCCTAAATATAGTGTCAGAATACTTATAATAAACAAATCACTACATACACCTTGGAAACCAGAAGATGAAACATCGGAGTAAGGGGTGCACACCAAAGTATACTAATTGATGATTTTTTATTTTTCGAGTTATGAAATTTGACGCAGGTTCAATTTTAACCATAAAGTAAATGTTATTTGCGTTGCAACTCTTTTGTCACTGGTACATTTTCATTCTCAATGTTAAAATGGAATGAAGTTGTTAATTATTTTGTGTTATCTTCTTATTTTGTCTCAAGCTGCAATGAAAATCCCAAATGGTGATATCAACTGAATTTGCTTTCTTGTTTACATTACCTGAATGAGTCATGACAAGTTGTATACATTACCATTACAAGTGCATACAATTCAACATGCACAACCCAAGTAATTCTAAGTCGAGCCCCTTGAACGACTCTAATCTGGTCAGTCAATGAGAGTCTGTAAAGAGTAGTCTGTATATTGCTGACCTATTCTACAGCATACTCAGATAATAACAGCATTTCATCTCCTTTGTAATTCATCTTCATTTCCTGTTCTTATTTCTAATTAGCATCACTCATCTTACCTCTCTAGGCTGTCACGAGGAGGATAAAAGGTCTCCACTAGACTTCAAGTCCTCTTTGAAAGACCCTGCGAATTGTTTGTTCCATAATCGCTTGGATTGGCAAAACTCACAAGCCAACGTTGCAATGGGACAGATCGGGTCATAATGTTATTGGCTTTTTAGCAATTGTTTGTTTAAATAAGTGTTTTCTCTTTACTGTTCTGGCAGCTGATATACTTATTGCTTTGAAAGATGTTAAGATGACATTCAATTACTCTAGAGTTTTCAACCTTTCTGATTTCATGAAATCAGAAAATTCAAACATAATGGGGATTCTGATAATTGAGATGGTGCAGCATTCTTTGCATTGCTTAAACTAGCAGATATTCGTATAGTGGCCATACAGCCAGCAAATGTAATAACATATAAACATAAGAATGTTAAGAATGGACAACTGAATGCGGTTTCGTGCAATAGTAGTAGATGATTTGTATTCTATAATGGAGGGCAAGTTCTGTTTGTGAGGGCTAAATATATCATCACCAAAGCCACCTGTAGACATACACAAGATGGAGGCAAGATAATAAATAAAGTGCAATCCTAACCGTCAATTAGTCGCATTCTAACCCTAGTCCAAACAGGCAGGTATTATAAAGCATGAAATGGCGTTTGCTCGCACTAGCTGATAAAAAAATTCCTAGATCTTAAAACCCTAAACCGAAAGACAAACTTTAGATCTATCTATGATCTTCCATTCCATCAATGAAATCATGGAGGAAACGAGATATTTCTACACCATCTATTCGACAACAACATCTCGCCGCATTATAATTTTTCCTCTCAAGAACTCAATGTTTATTCACCGCTTTTTTCAATTAGGTGATTGGCTATGATCCTCGAGTACAATCCAGGGTCAGATAATCAATCATGACAAGAGACTCAATTCTACTCAATTCTTCTCTGATTTCCTTCGATCCGGTTGTGCAACCTTGATGGAGAGAGTGTACGTCTGATC
>JAJJMA010046128.1:0-11173 GCA_023529015.1 Papaver nudicaule
TTCAGTCAAATTCATGACAAAAGGTTCAATTCAAAAAAAAAAAAAAAACACGCGCGTTAGCACGTGCACTTTACTAGTAAAAATAAAACCAACTTAAATTTATCAACCCGACACCCACATGCTATTGCTAGATCCTACCAAGAAAACCGTCTTGTCAACCAATATTGAACTGAATTTCTAGATGAATTTCCACCTTCCATTTTTTCAATGATTAAAAGCACCCAATCATTCCAAAACTCGACAAACGACACTTGGACACAAATCTTACAAGCTCAAGGTGGTGGGTTTCTTTTCTTTCATCTCAAGGATATCATTGTGACAATAGATATTTCAATGGAAAAGGTTAAAGGTCATTGGTCTTAAGCTGTTTTAAGGAGTAGCAAAAGTAGATCTTAATGTGAAAACGAATTGAACTCTTGATTGATTAGATGGAGTTTTAAAATAATTAGTAGCTGTTGAAAAAAACAAACTGGAGAACTGGCATTAAGTTAAAATTTTCTCTCATACAATAATTCAAGTCACCATATAACAGGCCAGCTTTCAAGCCGACCAATAATAAAATTATAACTCAATCTTCTTTCATATCTTTGAGTACAAGAATGGTTTGTTCTTTATGTAAAACTTGCCAGTAGGAAGTTTCTCGGGTGGTAGCAAGACAATTTGGGCAGCCATTTCCGCAGCTGAATCCGCAGAGTGATTTCCTGTTCCAGCGGTCATGCCTGTCTGTGTAAACCCGGGGCATAAACAATTCACACTTATTCCTAACCCATCGTAACGTTTAGCTAAAACTCGAGAATACGCGTTCAATCCTACTTTCGACACTGCATAGTCTGTCCAGACTTTTGGCCATCCTTCATCTTCCCAAACACCGGTGTTAACGTCTTCCAGAAACCGATTTATGATGAAATCTATACGTTCTTCGGATAGCCTTTCTTCGTCTTCTAACAGTTGCCTTGCGACAGGATTAGACACCTTCTGCATTTGAGAGAGTAAACAGTATATGGTTTGTCACAAATTAATTAGTGTCCGATTAAACGACCCTTATGATACCACTATATAAGTGACTTGAGTCCAAAACTCGTCAGCTCCTCCAAATTCTTTACCGATTAAAAAATAAAATAAAATAAAACGACCGTTATAACGACGTGAGACATGCACAAATAATGTGCCAGGTAGAGGGGACCAACCCAAGTGTCCCAAAATCAATTTGTTGTTATGGCTTTATTCAACATTAAACTAAGGTTGTACTAGGTTAAGTTTCTACTTACGTTTAGTAAGCCAAGACGTGAGCTAACGTTCAGAATCCTGCTTATGGATTCAGACCGCCGGAACAACGGAAGCAAAGCCTCGGTTAAAATCTTTGGTCCATAGTAGTTGGTCTTGATAGTGGTCTCAGCGTATTGCACTGAGTTCTCGTTGATCTCGTTGAAGGATACAGCAGCATTATTCACCTAAGAGAAAGATTATGCACAAAATTAGTTATCTGGAGATAATTCTGAATCCATTAATAAATGTCCAAAATTTTCAATCAAAAACACCAAGATTGCTAATGGGGGACGGATTTTTTCCCCCCTCAGTGTTCACGTGTAATTTTTTTTTTGTCTTATTTGTATACAAGTTGAGTCACACTCACATCTCGTGTATATACAATAAATACGAAGATAACGTTTATAGACGCAAGATTTTGTTTCTATCAATTCCTTCAACACGAAGATAAAATAAAGAACCGCAATTTTTTGATCAGAAAAAGAAGAAATAAAAGCCTGGTCCAATGAAAAGTTCAGATCAAAAAACAAAAAAAATCGTATCAATAATGTCACATGTAATGGACCACTTGACATTGAATTGAGTACAATTCTTTTGGTCAACAACGTAACCAACCCCATGATCCCCTTTGGAAATTATTTGAGTTTAGCATGTTATATAACGCGGATTAATCCTATAATTGTAGCAACTGTCATATCATATGCATCATCATCAGATAAATGTTGAATTTTCGGTGTCAATTTTTTCTGAAAGATTTTTCAGCATTGAAATAAAACGCTCATCCGGCTTGTTTCATGTACAAATTACACATTAAACAAGTTTATCTTTTTAAAACCGAAGGAGACACTGACAGAAATAGACCATGCACCTTAAGAAATTATGGATGGAGTGGTGGTAGGGTTAATGAAAACTTAAGATTTGGGTTTACTTACAAGAATATCAAGACCTCCAAATGCTTGTTTCAACCATGAAACAAGTCCATTGATGCAAGCAGTGTCCATAACATCTAACCGAAAGAAATGAACATTGTTGAGTCCTTGAGCTTTGAGTGATTCAATTGCCTCTTGACCTTTAGAATCATCTCTGCAAGTTAGGATTACAGTTAAACCAAGCTCGGCGAATTTCTTAACTAGCGAAAATCCGATCCCTCTGTTTCCTCCGGTCACAACCGCTACGGTGTTTTCCGACCACCACCTACACGCAAGATTATCCATATAAGAACACACATAGAAACAAATCAAGAGATCAAGAAGAGATAGAGAAGCATTACCTAGTTAAGGAAGAGGGCTCATTCAGTTCTTTAAAGGCCATTGAAATGATACAATGGAGAAAGGAGAGATCAGATCACCTAGTTGATATGAAGAGAATGAGGAAGACGGTCTAGAGAAGGCTGTTGAATGTTGATGAATGATATGAACAAACAAGTTGACAAAATGAAGATGTATATATAATACAAAAATGATGACGATCCAATCACCATAAAATATATTAAACTTGTGCAAATTTTCTTACTTAGCTAATTTATATATACATGTGCAATCGATTTGTCTCAAGTTTTATTTGGATGGGGAGGAGACTAAGTCCAGTCTCTTGATTTGATTCAAGTTTTGGATGATTTAATTGAGCAACATAATGTTGAAAGACCCATATGAATCATTATAGTTGAAAATCAAATGAACAAGGATCAGCTTAGACAAGGCACTTCGAGAGATCATTTTTAATTCTAAAAGCAACATAGTATTACAAGTAAGAGCCGTGAGTATCCTTGCAAAATCAACTTCTTTCTATGACTTCTTTCTCATGATAAGATAACGACGGCGGATAAATTATTAAGAAGGGGTATGGATGTCTCAAGTTTGTGTTGCTTTTGTGAAGAAAATGATGAAACTAGCTCGCATTTGTTTTATGAATGTCGGAGAACTCAAAGAATTTGTGACTACTTTGTTGAAGGAAGTCGGTCTCGGTGAACTTATGATTCAAACGTCACAACTAATGTGAAGTCTTGGAAGGTTAAATTGGGAAATGAAAGACTTAAATTTGGAACAATATTCCGGTTGCAATATGGTGGTGCATATGGAGAGAAAGAAATGCAAGAGTTTTTGAAACAAAAGGAAAAACTTAACAAGCCTCATTAGAAACGTTAAACTTCAAGCGTTTTTTTGGGCCGAATCTAATACAAAGATGATGGGGCTAACGGCGAATATGGTGATAACATTATGAGATTTATTCCGACTTTCGTGAGCTTGTTGTTTTTTGTTTTGGGTTGTCGAAATTCCCTTCGGCTACCTTTTCTTTTTTGATTTCGGTTGTATTCATTGGGTTGAGGTACCCCTCTTAAGTACCTCATTTTCAATGAATTTCCTCTTTGACCGATAAAAAAAAATAAAAGTATCGCAAGTAAGAGCAAGCATTATGTTGCACATTTATGTGAAATATCAAGTCAAGAGCACAAAAAAAAAACAACCACTGTTAGACCAATCTATTGAATAATTAAATCTCGCCATTTAAAGATTTCATGAAGAAAAACCAAGTGGACGATGAGTTGTCAATTTTAGTGGAAACTGAATACCCACCAGCCAAACCATGGATCTGGAGGGATACAGATCCGTACCCAGTTTTAGCCATTTGTCCACAAATTAGCTAGACTGTTTGAAAATTTACTTCATTTTTACCTAATATCTTAAATCTTTCGTGGTGTTTTTATACTTGGCTAAATTTAGCTCCATTGGGGAGTATTTGGCCCCATGGATTTTTAAACCCATCCATTAGAGGTGGTTATTGGGACAACTAAAAAGTGGCGAAAATACCCATCTACCCCCACAGTAACTTCTCTAGTTAAAACCCAAAACTCTTAACCCAAATACCATTTCTCTAAAACATAAACCGATTCTCTTCTTCTTCTACTTCATTCTACTTCCCTTTTCTTCTTCATTTCCATTTCTAAAACATCGTCGATTAATCGACGATTTCAAAAAAAAAAATTTGCGATTAATTTCTATAAATTGCCATGGATAGAGAGAAGAACAAAGGACCGAATCTTAGAACATGCAAAGAATCAAGAATCAAATAGAAAAAGTTTACGAAGTTTCGTCGTCGACGCCGATTACGTAGATAGGGAGTAAAGAAGAGAAAGAAGCTCTTAAAAAGAAGCAGAGACAAGCAATTGTGATGAGAATGAGGTATTTCAATAACCCATTTGAGTTTTGGTTGATTTTCACTCAAATTTTAAGATTTAAAACCCGACAGTTCGCAACTGTTTCCGATAATCTTTCTATGTTAGTGTAAATATACAACAATTGTTCATCGTGTTCATCTCCTGCAACTACAACGAAACAACAATCGTTGTATGTATTTATGAATTTAAACCGATTATTATTAGTCGTTCTATATTCAATTGCATTTAAACCGATTATTTGTCCCTCTAAAATTTTGAAATTTTCCTTTTCGAATTCCAGGGCACAATCGTTACAAGTTCATATGAATAATCAACGAACGAATTCTGAACTTGTCTCACCATAATCGTTTCATATTTTTTGTTTAGTAAACGGAGAGCCTTTGGTTCAATCGTTATGTATGTTGTGTTATTTAAGCCGATTACGTTAAGTGGAAACTGTAAAAATTTCCAAAATTTCTTAGCCTTAATCGTTGATTGCATCCATGTAAATAAACCGATTGTTTTGAGCGAGAATTTAATTGGTTTATGTTCATAATTATGTTCACCGTCTATTTCTTCCTTTTACAATCGTTTTATGGTTTGGATTTTTTGTGTCGATTAAGTTAGTAGATAAATTGTGATTTTTCTGTAACTCCTTAATCGTTGGTTATAAAGATTGAGGAAAGCCGATTGTTTTAATTACGAAAATATAATCGGTTTATTTTTTCACAAAGGTCCACCGTTTTTTTTCTTATATTAATAATTGGTTTACCTTTTACATTATTTGAGCCGATTGTTTTCTGTGTAACGGTTAATTTTTTCTTGTTTTGTGTTATAGGGAGAATATGAAGGCCAGCACACCCCAGGATAAGGGTAAGGAGCTTGTAAAAAAGAAAAAAGACAAGATCATGTTATAAATCCAGCCGCCAAACCTGTTAGCTTGGGTTCCCGTCGAGAGGGTGGTGCACCTTTGAGTGCGGCCAGTCGTCAAGCTGCTAGAAAGCTCAATGTCGATCAACCATGCACTTCCTGAAACAACATCACCTGGAGTTGAAGAAACACAAGACAAAGAAACATCTGATGCAGCTGTTGTTCAACAACCAGAGGATGCAGTATTGGTTGTCTTACCGGCGGTGGAAGATCCCGAGAATCAACCACCTGAACAACCAATACAACCGCTTTAAATTGTACCGCCTTAACAACCAATACAACCAGAGGGTGGACAATAGGGGACTCAAAAAGAGGGTGGACAACAGGGGTCTCAACAAAAGAAGGAAAAGAAACCAATAAGGAGTAACATGCCAACCAAAGAGCAGATGTTTACCGATGAGGAGCTCGCTAAACCTTTGGATAATATGTTTGTCTTATGGGGCTATGTGGGGAGTTGGGACAATATCGTCTACAGAACCATTGTAAGTTTCTCAAACCTTTATATTTAGTTTGTTATTTCTCATTTATTCATCCGTCCATTTTATGTTATTGACCATTAATATGTTTTGTAGGACCACGAAAATGCAATACGTCTTCTCAAACACCAATCGGAGGCGGAAAAAATGCGTGAATGGCCCGTAGAAAGGGTAGGTGCACGCCCTGAGGATACAAAGGCATTGGAGGAGTGGTTAGCTAGCTGTGAAGCCCCTCAAGTAGTTGATATCGTCAAGAAATCGGGATTGTATCCTGCCATTGCCAGTTCCCAACTTGGATATGACAAACCACTTGGTTCTGCCTTCGTTGAGAGGTATTATGCGGAGACGGATTCTATGCACTTCATGTTTGGTGAGAAGACCCTCACTCCGGATGATGTTCATGAGATTACAGGTCTAAGCATTGAAAGAAAATCAGTTAGGAGCATCGGCTTTACCAAGGACATGGACTTCTTCAAGGACATGGAAGGCATATCCGAGGACTCCGCTTTCGCCAAGGACCTTGACTGGAAGCTTATCTATGCTTTTACAAAAGCCAAATGGGGTTGGGACCAGAAGAAGCCTGATTCATAGATGATATCTGGAAACCGAAGGCAGAAGATATTCCAATTGAAATCTCTGAGGGATCAATTCAAGGGGACTCTGCAGCTTCAAGATGAGGGTAAATTGGACGACAAGCGGGTCACTGCAACAGCCACTGCGTACATTCTCTACATCTTGGGAAGTGCCATATTTCCCGACACATCTAATTCTCGGGTGAATCCCACCTATGTACAGTTTTTGGCTGACTTGTATAGGATGAGATCTCATGGGGCACTGCTTGTCTTGCATTCTTGTTGAATGAGATGAGAAAAGCTTCCAAGGCGGAGAAGGATCAAATTGGAAAGAATATGTTTCTACTTCAGGTAATCCAAGTACATTCAGTTGTCGTCATCCTATTTGTGGTAGTATATTTAGTATCTTATACTCTCATGCTTCACTTGTTGGTGTTCATATATTTGCACTTCCCAGAGTTTGCCGAAAGGGTGCAGAAGAACCCTGATTGGGGAAAGGGTGAAAGTCCTCACTATCTAGGAAGCGAATACATGTACAACGAGAAGCCCTCGAAACAAAAGCAATCATTGATTGATATTAGGAATCGATTGGACAACTTTCCTGTCGATGATGTTGTCTTCGATCCTTACATTAAAAGGAGAGAAGAAGGAAAGAGTGTTCGTAGCCGCGTACAAAGGTACTTTGGCCCATTGTTTCACCCCACCGAATATGTTTTTTACAATCCGACGAGAGTGGCTCGCCAATGTGGTGGTGTACAAAATGAACCAATTGAGTGAGCGTTCGGATTTGGGTGACTTAGATAAAAAAAAGTCAAGCATATCCTCATGCAATTGACATTGTGCACAAACCTCTTGTACATCCGCTGATTGGGACAACTAAGGTGAGCTTTTGATTGACATTGATGCTCCTATTTTTCCGAATGATTGGGTCGACCCTGGATATATGGACTGGTTCAAGAGGATTTCCCATCGTCGTGTCATACAGAATGACAAAATAAGGTTTCTTGTTGATCCACGACAAGCCGTCGATGTATATGTAAGTATTCACTTGTATCCTATTAACTTTAACCATTATATATATGTATTTAGTGTATGTTGTATGATTGAAAACAGATACCTCGAGTCGGAAAAATGATCAAGGAGCTCCAGTCAGAGATTGTGTAAGGATTTACAGATAAGAAGACTGAGAGGATCTGTAAGAAAGCTCTTGAACAATTGTTGAACCTGGAGAATACTAGACGAGGAGATTTGTTTGGACAATCTGAAGCACCACCGGAGAGGCCAAAGCGCAAGACAAGGGGGGATGAAGTCACAACAAGCGGTGCTCATGAGTCTGCACAACGTGGTGGTGGTCGTGGTCGTGGAGGTCGCGGTGGTGAGGCTACAGAAGAAGCACCACCATCTAAAAAACCTCGTACTCGTGGTGGTAGTAAGGTCGCGGTAGTTGAAGAGGTCGTGGTGGTGGTCGTGGTTAAACTCTAAATAGTTTAAAACACTTGTTTATCTTTGGTTAGTTATGTCGACTTAAAACTCGTTTGTTTAACTTTGGTTGTGTCGACTTTAAACTTCTTTGGTATGTTTGTATGGGATGTTAACTTTGGTTGCTAGTTTATGTGAATGAATGTGGTTTGTGTACTTAGATTCCTGTCAGTATTTATAGTATAATCGGTTTACCCTGGTGTATATATCGAACGATTGTTTGGCATATTTACCTTATAAATTGTCAGAGGACACAATCGTTCTATAATATTGCTTTCCAAAAACGATTATTGACTTCACGAAAAATCAATTTCTTAAAATCGTTAGATGATGGTGTTGAGATACACCGATTAAGGATGCTCAAGTATCTGAATTTCCTGTCTAACTTTTTTACACATAATCGACCTTTATGTTCATTAATTTACACCGATTATTTTTCAAGAACTTTTACCTTAAAAGTCTATCAGCCAATAAATGTGTATGTGTACACCGATTGATTTGTTTAAATTATTGAGTAGATTAACAATAATCGGCGTATTTGGGTTCCAATATATACCGATTGGTCGAGAACCCAAACATAATCAGCTTATGTGTCTATATATGTAGACCGATTGTGCGTTGTTTAGATTCAAGATTTGGTAAAAATACTTGGGTGATTCTCATGTTTGATCATTTTTAATCATGTTTTTACATATGAAAATTAAGACTAATCTTGTTTAGACTGTAATCACCTAATTAACAACTAATGGAGAAAGGGTAGAACAGTCTTTTTTTGTAAGAGGTTTTCTGTTTTTACTTCAAAACATCCCTATTTTAACTTATTCAATGAGGCCAAATACTCCCAATGGGGCCAAATTTAGCCAGGTTTTTATAGACAATATCTATTCAGACAAATTCTATTAAGTGAGCTAATTGTAATTTAGAAAATGATTAACCAGCTTGAGAACCTTTTCTTAAACAGTGATGAACTGTTACAGACAGAAAAAATTCACATGCTCTCCCCATGTTCTCAATTAATAGTTATAAACTTATAATCTTAATCTAATCTTGAGTAATTAAAAATATAATGGGGCATCGGTCCTCATTGGACGACCGAAGGGAGTCCCTTAGGGATGAAAAGTGTACAATTTGTCAGTCACAGAGAATGTGCAGAAAAATTGAAATCACCATTTTTATTTTCACAATTTCTTGAATTAAAGCTACAAACTGAGATAATCAACAAAATTGATCACCAATTTCGATCAAAGGATATGAAACAAACAAATTACCAGTTTGAAGTTCTTCGAGAAATCCATTAAATCGATCGGAATCAATCAATTTCATCATCATATTCATTCGAATCAAAATACAAAAAAAAAATTAATTCACAATTTCAGCAATTTAAGATCGAAATCGAGACAATCAAAGAAAATTAATCACTTACATCTTTCATATAAAAGCTAACAAACATACTTACAGTTTGAAATAGTTATAAATAATAATAAGATTGATCGTTCAATTCGGATACATTCGCTTCCTCTGTTTTCTGTTAATCAGAGTTTTCAGAGAAACGGGTAAAACGACAGAGAAACGGGTCGAGTACCCTACCTGATCCATCAGCCCAGAACTTTGATAGTTGGGATATTTCCAACCCAACCGTCAGCGCGCCCCACCCTTTCAACTCATTTAGTTACTAACTCGGTGAGTCAGGTGACGTCACTCACACCTCCATTTCAGCTCGGTTGCCAACCCGGTGAGTTAATCAAACACACTCTAAAATCTTTCCAAACGCAGCCTAAATCCAAACCATAAAGCAATACATTTCCAATCTGCTTCTCTCATTCTTCATCAAGCCAAGAAGAAACAATAAAAACCCATTTTTTCTATAGATTAAAAATCAAACAGACCCATATAAAGATCTAATCACAAACCCATATGATTGAATTGAAATAGAGTACCAATTTTCTGTTTCTCTTCTCGCTGTAGTAAAAAGAAAATAACTATAAATGGAGAAATCTCAGATTTGGTTTGGTCCTTTACTGAAATAAGAAGATACAAGATGAGAACTTAAACAAAACGAAAACACGACTAAAATGGATATATCTTGATGTGAAGTTGTTGTTAGCTGTTGCAATGAAAGAGGATAAAGAGAGATGTAAACAAAGGCAGAGAAGGAGATGAGGCTTTCAAATGTGTGTATATATTTGTAAACAGAAATTGCCGACATTACTCTTGGACACATGGTGGGTATGCAAATGACTCTGAAGTCTGAAGTTTATCTATGGAAAAACATATACCAAATGTGTCGTCGTGTCATCGACGGATATTATAGAATTTTCCATAAAACAAATATGTTCACAGTTCACAATACCCATAGATAAATATTTACTAGATTATTTGGCACGCGCTTGTGCGCGTGCTGTAAATCGTTTTGGCTAGACAGTCACAGTTCAATTATCTTGAAATGGCAATTTTTAACTTTTATAGTGGGTTAGACATAGTTGGAAGGGGCAAATTAGGACCAGCTGGTAGAGAGCCAAAAAAGAGTTTTTGGAGGGCCAAAGAAAAAAGGAGGGCCAAATCAGAAAATTCCGCGAAAAAGAAAAAAAAAATCGTATCTCGAGGAGAAGAAGGGACACGTGGCGAAGTAAGAAAGGGTGGTCGGTGGGTACTGTTCACTGTACTGTTCATTGCACTGTTCATTAGTGCTTTGTCAAATCTGCCCTCGAATTATTTTTTTGTTCCTTTTTGGTATGGGCTCTTTGGTAAAAAGTGCCTAAAAAAAAAGTTTGCTTAATATATAGTAGAGATGATTTTGACCATATATAAACGTGTCGGTGTCCTATATTTTTGAGATCTTGCTCGTGTCCGCGTCCGCGTCGTGTTGTGTCCATGTCCCCGCGTCCGAGTCGTGCAACCCAGTACGAGGGACACAGAAAATCTTTCTTTTCTGTAATGCTTCAACAAAAAAAAATCGTTTTTAAATCGGGAATTAATTAGTGAATCGTTATCCTGTTTCAAAAATTATATGTGAATCGCAAAAAGTATGAGAACAAGTCTCGTACTGTAACAAATTTTATTTTCTATAAAAAATTTCGGTCGGCCCCCCCACCGTGCAAGCGGTAATCTAGTATTATATGGTTCTAGTTCTAGAGGTTTGAATTTCAACATTAGGATCAGTATTATACCATTTGGTCACACCCAGAGTCCTTCTAGACTAACATCTAAAAAGCTCCACTATACCCACTTGGTAGTAATCCTGTCACAAGTAATCAAATTCAGACGACTAAAATGCACAAAGATCGAAAATTTCCTAC
>JAJJMA010046137.1:0-13098 GCA_023529015.1 Papaver nudicaule
ACACATATGTTAGTTTTAAAACATTCTAAATCTGCAACATCATTGTAGTAAATGTGTACGAGTAGAAAATCTGCATAGGTTCACAGGGTACCACATCCATCAGATCTACTCATACATACAGTTACTTAAACAAGATTCAGTGGCGCGATGACCAAAAGAACAATACCGAAGATACTCAGAAGATGATAATCAAGACTAACTGTATAAAGATGTATATTAATTTCAGTGTTGTAACTACATGGATCGTAACCCTAAGGAGCCAGAGGAGATACAGACCTAATCCCACTCTTGCCGCTTAGGTTTTTACAAAAGAATCCAACCCTTACAATGTTCTCCAAGATCGCCTTATATAGGCCGAGCTTGGGTGGTTTACAACTAATAAGACAAGAGACTCAATCGTGGTGGTGTCAGTCCTTGTCGAGTAAGGCGGTTCCTTCGGTGGTGCTCCGAAGATGGTTCTGGGGCTTCGGTCTCATGGTGTCGTCCGAATCCCTTTCTTACGAGTCTTCACTCGTCGTGCTTGGCTTCGTTCCTCTTCATTTTAATCCGAGGCTTCGTTGCTGGTTCCTTCAGAGTGGTTTTGCTTCTCGGATGTATGACACGTGTTCCGAGGGGTTTTACCCTCTACAAAATGACTAATCCAAATTTGATAGTTACATTTTTATCAAATAGAGGTTATTGATAGCAAATAACAATCTATAGTTATTACTTCATCCTAATAAAAAACAAACGGGGCGGGGCGGAGCCCCGCCACACCATAACATGAATAATCACCTCACCCGGTGCGTAGCACGGGTTGCCGACTAGTTTGAACTAACAAGTAACAACCACTACTTTAGCTTAAGTTTTTTTCCGCAAAAATGTTTTTTTATAGGACAAATGATTTTTTTAAGAGGAATATAAAGAGAATAGCTCCGAAAGATCAGAGAAATCATTGCCATTATAAGTTGAGGCATCTATTGTCTACCGTCTAATATTTCATTAAAATTCTTTATTAACTGAGGAAAACAACAAAGGAAATAGATATGTTGCCACCAACAAAGAAAAGTGATCAAAGCTTTAATCGTTTCAGCTGCTAAGTATCGCCTTTATTTACTCTTATTATATTATTAAAAGATAAATATTCATATGCAAATATTCTTAGCAAAATAAAAATTCCTATACAAGATAAAATATCAAAAATATTAATAAAACCATTTCCGCGGTATTACAATTGTTCAGGTTAAAACGAACAACTTGACTTTAGGTGCTTCTTGATTGTAAGTGTATTAGAATGTTAATTTGATTTGTCAATCCACGGAATAAGCACCAAAAATAGATTTATCGCAACTAACTAGCAATTCGGGGAACCTCTACTATCACCTTAATTCCACCAAAACACTTTACTACAGGATGAATAAAAATTAATTTCAAAGACGAGAAAATTTGAAATTCTTTACGATAGATAAATATTTAATGCATTGATCTGTGATCGGTGCAAGTTCTCCATCCATTTGAAGGTTGAGGATGGTGCTAGTGTAGCTATTTTTGAGGCATCAAACTACGACGTAAAGAACATTCTGCGTTGTAAAGAAAAGTATCTTATCAAATTGTTACAGGTATGGGAATGACAACCCTCAACATTACATATTTAGTTGAAACAATGATAACAATTATAGCGTAGACTTCATTTTAAACTTCACCAGTTGATTGCTTACATGAAAATGGAAAGGATGTTGTAAAAAAGGTATTGATAATAATGTTTAGAGCAGAAATGTGATACTAGATAATAATTGAAAAACATAACATGGAAGACACTGTCGAGCAAACATACTATGTTAGAAAGATAATTTATCCATACCGCAGAAACAAACATCCAATTATCGGGAAATTATGCAGAAAATAGCACTGTCAGTAAATGCTGGACATATCAAGCCGAAGAGGATGTATACCGGTGAAACATAAATTTGAAGGAGGTTCAATGTCTTTGCTTGCTCGACGTTTTCAATTAAAGGATTTCTTAGTGGTGGCGGTGTCATCTTTCTTTTCTTTATGGTTTGCTTTTTTGATACATCGGTTTAATAAAAGACGGGATACTTGTGTTAATTCTGCCTATGTGATATGGGAATTACATAACACCTATAAACAATACTTCAATGAGCAGAAACGGTAAATTTTGAATGAAAGGGAAAAATTAGGGTCCAAGGAATAAAAGCATTATGAATAGGAATAAAAAAAAACATAAATTAAAATAAATCTCATAAACACACATAACACATGCCAAAAATAGCTTGGATGGTTAGAAATTATTGCAAAAAAAAATATTGTAAAAGTTGTTAAAGTTATGATTAACTGATATTAATTATAAATATAAAGGAGTGCAGCAAATAGGATATCCAAAAACGTATCAAAATTGAGGAAAAAAAACAGTCATAAAATATTTTGGAAATTATATATACACTACAAACATAATATTTGGGCCAATAAAAAGCACAATTTCGTGTGTTTTCTCTAAAATCCTGATGGGCGATCCTTTTTATTAAAAAAAGTTATGTATCATGTATTGATTGGATTAATCAACTGTGGTGTCGATATCCAAGACATGGACGACTGTGAAATAGCCCGTGCCGAAAGGCACGGGTCACTCCCTATTAAGATACAATCTAGCACGTTTTTTTCAATTGCATTCCGGAATGGCTGCATATTCACCTCATTCGAAGGTTTTGGACACCAATGGTATTGTATGTCATGCTCATCATGCAACGCAGAATTTATGGGAGATCAGACAATAGAATCGAAGTGGGCATGCAAACAATCGGAAAAACCAACACCAAGGTGACTAACAACCATTCATCAATACTGCTACGATTCTAACCAATAAATCATTTTCAAGAATATATAAAAACAATCAAATACAGAATGCAAATTTGGATAGAGATACAGCACAACACTGGATCGACAACTTTTGTGGCCTCTGGAAGGTGGCAGAGGATTTACTCCAGTGTAGCATCTCAACATTGATGGCCATCAACAAGGTTTGCTCTGATGACAACTTCAAACATATACAAGATTGTGCACAGATGATTCACCGGGTTATGTATTTGAGGTATTATACAAAGTCATCTTGCATAGAAAAAATTTCTTTCGAGATATGTGTGGTGAATGCTTCCCGACAGGGAAGCAAAACAATATTTCCAGTTTCGGGTGTAAACATACCAGACAATTAAAAAAAATATTGGATATGTAGAAAGTATGCTCAAAACTATTTACAACATAGATATGATCGACAAAAATAATGAAAGTGGCATAGAGAAAGAGAAACAGCCAATGTAGATCCCGACGACAATTAAGCGCAAGAGAAAACAGATGGTGATGACGTTGGAACCATCTGGAGGAGCCAATACACTGGCACAACAGACGACTATAACGATGAGTTTTTTTTTTCTTTCTAAGTACAATTTTTATACGGTGATAAATATACCCCTAACAAATTATAAAACCAATATTTATTTCTTTAAAACAGACACACCAAAAGGTAGAATAAGGAGCAAACGATAAACATGGGTGAATGTTTTTCTAACAAACAATAATTCATCAGCAAGCCTGCTTGTGTAACGACGATACTCAACCTGAAGGTGGGAATATCAAAAAAATAATATAAAATCATGTTTTTAATTTTAGTGGACAATAATCATCTCTGATTATAATGCATTTACGAATGCGACATGTAATTGGAGAGTGAAATTAATAAGGTTTGTTAGAGATTTTTTTCATGTTAGTAGGTATGTCATGTGGTATCAAAAGTATTGAAACATTAGTAGGTATGTTCTATGTTCCAATATTTGCGAGAGATTAAAGCTTAATTAAGCATTTTTTTTATTGTGTTGTCGTAAATGTTTATAAAACACTTAAATACTTATCAGATCAGTGAAAGCATTATCAACATCAGGGATAAGTCAATCAAGTGCATACTCGAAGATTAACACTAAAGGTAATTAATCAATGGGCTATTTAATGTTAGGTACCCAGAAAATGACCAACAAATAGAGTAGGTACCCAACATTTCAAATATTAAGATTAGGTACCTGAAACTGACGTTGACCGTCCTTTCTGTTACTTAAATATTAAAAATTTAAAATAAATATTAATTAGATAACGCCGTTAATGGTCCGTTAGCACGTGACTTTAAAAAAAACATGTGAGCTAATTAATCAGATCTAATGGTTGATGACTGATTCATCTGACGGTCGATAACAGTTACATTCAAAAATGTGATTCTCAACTGTACTAAAACAGCTCTCCACCTGCATTCGTTCATTCATATCTGAGTTTAATACAGAGTGTCTTCATTCATTCATAACTGAGTTCATGTCTGCAACCATTCTAAATATGAAAATAACTTAAAACAACGACAATAGTTCGTGATCATAACTAGTAAAGTGCACCCTAACTGATTCAAATGTAAACTGCAATAGTCTGAGCAATTTTTAGAGGGTAAGAGCCCTAAATTCATTCATCCTCGGAGAGGTCGATGGTCATACCATTCAACTTATTACCTAGCCCACCACTGATTCTGTTGCTCTTTCTAACTGGTGAAGCTTTAAAGGGACTCTGTCTCTTGGTCACTCATATATTTCCAGCTGAACCTCTAGGGACCTTACGGCTGTATCCACCTCTGGCACCTAAAACCACACCGTAAGCTCAATAAAGATCCTAATATGCACACATTTCACATTATAAAGTAACAACACTGTGAATCATTTTATATGCAACAATAATTTTAACTTAAACAGAGTTTGCTAACATAGGATATGATATTCACAATACCTATGTGCTGGAATATCCTTTAGTACCAGCGAACCACAGCAATCATAGCACCTTCACCTATTTTAATATTACCAAGTATAGTTGCACTAGCTCCAATCAGTACACCTTGGCCTATTTTTGGATGACGATCCCCAATTTCTTTCCCCGCCCCTCCTAATGTTACACCCTGCACACAAGACGTAGCCAACACAATATATCAGAATAAAATCCCAAACCATTACATCACCTACACCAAAGGAATAAGTGTAATGAGAACAATGAAACAACAACACCGTTCCCAATTGTATTTCATTCAGCCCTTTTTACAAACAGGTGAAATGCCATTTATCTGTCATGTATTACTAAGTTCAATTGGTTTTCTCTAAGCTCAATTTCACTCCTTCCCTGCAACACATAGGTTCATTCACATACATAGAGCACACACACACACCATAATTCAATATTCCTTCATTTCATTGCCTTGAATCCGACGACAACCTCATCTTCTAATTTCTCGAACTGAAACTTCCCCAAATCAGTGACAACCTCAGACCCATTCTCTTGAACTTTGATTTCATGCCTTAATCTTCCTCATTCGACCACCAATTCCGCCAAGAAGTCTCCAATTTCTTTGCTTCAAAACCCCAATTCCTTTGTTGTTGTTGGTGAGAGTAAGGTTTTCAAATGTGCCCCAATTCCTTTTGTTGCTGGTGCTGCTGTTGTTGAATCTGCCCAACAAAATCTACATCAGATTTTTTCTTGAAGTACGGATGTGAAGCAAAGAAATCATATACAGGAAAAACAATTATCAAACAAAACGCAATAGAATAATTACATACTCGAGTTATTCCTCCGAAACCCTAATTTTTATCTTCGATTTACACCTGATTTAACTAAATCCTAGATTTTTTTCACCTAAAATCCTAGAAATCGATTCATACTCAAACCCTAGTTCTTCAAACCCTAGTTCTTCAATCAACACAGTAGCAATATACAATATGAATCTAGCGAAAAAACCCAATTTTTAGCTAAGTGAATAAAAACCCTAATTTTTAACTCTATTGACTCAATCAAATAGCAGAACCCTATACAGGTAAAACAATTATCAATCAAAACGCAATAGAATACTTACTTACTCGTTTTAGTGCTCGGAAACCCTAATTTTATGTTTGATTATCACCCGATTTTCTTCGATTTAATGTCGTTTATCTTTTAATAACACAAACCCAAGTTGTTTCACGACTGGATCTACTAAACCTAAGATCGATTCACCCAAAATCAGTAGAAAATCCTCAAACCCTGGTTCTTCGCTCTCTCCATCTGTGTGTGCGATTCTTGGAAAGGAGAAGACAATAGAACCGACAGATATTTGGATCTCATCCCTTTAGGCACCCATGTGATTAGTACGTGTGTGTCTAAACAGAAGTTAGGACTAGGTTAGTCATTGTTAGAAAAGTTAGGGTTATTAGGTAATATTACACTTTCTGTTACAGAATATTCGGAAAAGTTTGGTCAACGGTTTGACTAACTGGTCAGTGTTAAATCCAGGTACCTAATCTTAATATTTGAAATGTTGGGTACCTACTCTATTTGTTGGTCATTTTCTGGGTACCTAACATTAAATAGCCCTTAATCAATCTGATGTCAAACAATTCGATAAACATGTGAACACAGAATGGACAAATATTAATGAGCGAAGGGAAACATTTACTGGACATCTAAATCGACATATAAATAACAGAGGGTATGAGAGGATGACAAAGAAAGGGATACATCCATGAAAGAGGCGGCATAAATGGAAATGGTATGCACAATGACATTTCAAGCACTATGCGCGCGATAAAATTGTATTACAAAAAAATCGTAATGAAATGTAAAAACGAGGTTCATAATCCCAGAGTTTTAATCCCTTACATTAGCTTCATTATTGCACCGAAATGGAAATTGTAACAAGATATAACACCGATATTCAATAAAGATCGAACCTTTCGGATTAAATTAGTCTATTTGTTTAAGATTTTCGACACCGTTATCAACAACAAATCGTTTGACGAAGCGTCGAGTCATCCCGTCGAAAAGGTGATTTCTGGCGTAGTGTGATATAAACAAGAAATGGTAATAACGTGGGAACCAAAAGTACAATACCTATGCATCAAGTGCTTTCTGTGGACTTAAACCTATCAATACTTTTCTTCTAATAAGTTAACACAATCAAAATCCAATTTTCTAATTTCAGGATAAATTTGAAGACTTAATAAATTTCAGAGTAGAAAATCGAATAATGCCGTGACAATATTCTAACTCACCAAATATGCTTATTCCATAAAGAATCTTTATAATATGGGTACGGTTTACGCGGCAATATATTTACATGGCAACGGGTCTTCTAATATCTTGAACAGTCCCGTGCCGTCTGCGGCACGGGTAAATCCCTTGTATATGTATATAAGACTTAATACCCAAGTTACGGAAACCCTAAGCTTAGACACAAAAGGGCATCTTAGACAATAAACATCCGTTTATAACATTATGATCTTATTTAGTTTACTTTGGTTTTCCTATTTAGTGTTTTTATGTGTGATAAAGAATTAATTTTTAACGTTCTTTCTCCATTCAATATTTATGTTCATCTAATTCAAGTTAAATTTTCTGTTTTTTTATTTTATTTTATGTTGATCCTGATTCAATCTGAATGTTTAAGGTTTCCGTAGAATAATATTTTCGAAACTCAAAACCCTAAATCACTTTGCTCTTTTATGAGATAGATTAGACGACAAATAGTGCGGTCTATGAGTTAAATTTAGCGACTTCTAAAAATCAGTGGGTTGTAACGCAAAGTGCAAAGAAATAAAACGGGGTAAGAAAATGAAGAGCCAACTCAAAAGTCAATCATCACCTTAAATTTTCAAAAACCTGTCAAAAAAATAAAATAACCTCATTAAATTAAGGGCTAGCTCAATTAATTTTTGGGTAGCATATAAAACAAAATAGAGATACTTTGGAGTATTTTCAAAAACCTTATATTCATCGATTTTTCATAATAGCCAATTTACCCTTGATTAATTAGTGTTTATTAGTTATTAATTAATGAGGAATGATCCCTTCACAATGTCTTTTATAACAACAACATTCTATTAAAAGCCTCAAAGAAAAATGGTCTAGATTTTATCGATTATGATAATGTTCTTTGTAAATGAAGAACATCATGTATAATCGGCAGATAATAGTTAAATTGAGATGCCGATAGTAGTTAATCAGTACACTATATTAACAATATATGGTCCTTGTGGACTATGGTTGTTGTTGTTGATGACCTTTTCTTTTCTTTTTTCGGAAATCCTTTGAAGCCCTAACAAATAATACCCATTGAAATTCAAACAAGACCCATGAAAAAAGCTTAGTAAAAGTGAAGACTGTTAATTACCTTGCAATTTGACAAAACCAAAAGGAAATATGATTTTAAGTTTGAACAAACATGAATAGCATGATGATTCTTATGGTAACCATGATGACCATCCATTGTCATCATCTTCTACTCAAACAAGTATAATCGACAGGCAGCCACAATCAGTAGAGTTGTTTTAGACATTTGTGGGCCGACCGAAAGGGCCAAAGGGAGGAAGGACCTTATATCATGGAAAAATGAAAATTGTCCCTGACGCTTTAGGCCACGGTTTTGTCAATATTTTCCAATTTCATTCCAATTCTGTTGGATTTGATTGTTTTTTCCAAAAATTGAAGAATAAAAATCCCCAATTACAGTTACACTCCATCAAATCGATCTAAAAAATGTCACTTTCGTCTTCACTTGTGATCAAATCGAAACAAAATTAAAAAGTGTGGTCAATTAGGAATGCTTATACTGTACGAGTAGAAAATCTGCATAGGTACTCAAGGAGCCATATCCGTCAGATCTACTCATACATACAGTAGTTTAGTTGAGATTCAATGGTGCGAAGACCACAAGAACAATACCGAAGGTAATCAGAACAGTAATTGAAGACTGAAAACATATAACATCAAAGGCTAAATGTATAAATATTTATCTGTATTCCAATGTTGAGATTACATGAATATAACCCTAAGGAACTAGAGGAGATACAGACCTAATCTCACTCTTGCCGCTTAGGTTCAACCCAAAGAGAATCCAACCCTTACAATGTTTTCCAAGCTCGCCTTATATAGGCCGAGCTTGGGTGGTTTACAGCTAATAAAGACAAAAGACTCAATCGTGGTGGTGTCAGTCCCTGTCGAGTAAGGCGGTTTATTCGCTGGCGATCCGAGGTTGAGTCTGGGACTTCGGTCCTTTGACATGGTCCGAATCCTTTCCTTCCGAGTCTTCACTTCGTTCGTATGCGACCTCCTCCTTTGGTCTAGTCCGAGATCTCGCTGTCGATCCTCTCGGTGTGGTTTGGCTTCTTGGATGCGAGACACGTGTTCCGAGGGGTTTTACCCCTACAGTTTGCCTCTTTCCTTGTCCGAAGATTGTGGAGGTTCGGAGAAGGAAACTATTCTGGATTTTTCTTCCCTTCGACACGTGTCCGGTATTTTAACTTCTTTGGCCGACACCTGTGGCTTTTAATGATGTTGAGATCCCCACTCCTTCTACCTTTTACCGGCTGCGCCGGTCTTGTGTCCTCTTATTTAAACTTTGTTTACCCCTTTTTTTTTTTTTTTTCTTCTTCAGTTTTCTGCGATATTCTTAGTGTTTCTCGATCTCCCTCTGTTGGATCTGCTCTTTCAAGCTTCCGTAATTTCTCTCATTCTCCTTTGCGTGTTCTTTCTCTGAGTTCTTTTTTGCTTTTCAAATCCCTGAAGTGAATATGCAATCTGGCGGTGAATTTTCCCAAAAGATGGTTAATCCCCAGGAATCTTCTTGGGAAGAAAGAGCCAAGGCTTACGGTTTTGATGCAAGTCTTTTCCCTTGTAGGAGTTTGGGCAAGGTTAATTTGTCTCCTGAATTGCTTTCTTCTCATCAGTGTAGTGACTGAAAATTAATTGTTTCCGGCGAGCAGCTTGGTTCCGGTCTCCCGATTCCGTTATATGACCCTGAGAACCCTTTTTTTTACGAAATTTACTCTCGACTCAATCCTCCTTGTGGCGTGATGCAACTGGACGGAAATTCTATCCGAGTCATTCGAGAGTGGGTAGCTCGTTCGAATGGTAAATCTTTTTACTATGAAAAGCTTCCCGAGGAACTCAAGCGTTCACCAGATTTTTGGACTGCCGAATTTTTTTTCAAATACTATAAAGTAGAAGAGGGCTTGCTTGCACCGATGGTCCCCTGGGGCATAAGCCTGGTCAAAACAGTTGATGCTTCGCATTTATGAGCGACGTGGATTCTCCTGGGTCTTCAGCGAATACACTCCTTCGTTATTCTAACGATGAGGCGTGGTTTTCTAAGCCTATTCTTATCGAAGGTCCTGTTCTTTTCGGTTACGAAGATAAAAAGAAAAGAGTTGAACGAACAAAATTTAGAAAGGATCACAAGCTTCCTGTTGTTGAATTTTACAAAATTCATTTCTCCGAGGAAAAGTGTAAAAGATTTCAGGAAAGGATAACTGCTGCTAAAGAGAAGGTACGTCGAGTGACACATGTGTATATATAGGTATGTATCCCCTTACTGTTTTTCTGATGTGATCTTCTTTTCAGAAGCTTGAGCTGGGAAGCCTGCAAGTTCGGGAACAGACCGATCACTCAAGGAAAAGAAAAGAACCTTCGAAGCGGGGTGACGAACGGAGTCAGGATAGTCTGGTGAGAAAACACTATATGCCTCGGTTGTTTTCTAGGTATGGATGTCTGCCTTTGTTTTGGAACCTGACTATCGTGACTATTTTGTAGCAGGTGAAAGTGCTCCGAGTTAACGAAGGTGCGATGAAGTTTTCTCTGTGTGATCCTAATCGGGAGAAACCTGTTTTTAGTGGTGTAAATAAGAAGCTTGTGCAGACCCTTTCTCGAACTGTTGGTTCGCAGAGGTCTGCTGTAAAGGATGTCGGCAAAGGTGCAGTTGTTCCTATCGCGCCCCTGGGAAGAGTCGATGGTGGGGGCACCGAGGATGAGAAGGTTGGACCTTTGAAGAGGCAGAAAGTGATGCCTGCAAGCGAGCCAGTTCTTCGGGATGCTGCCGTGGCGATGCATCCCCAAATTACTATGCCGCCACCGGGGCCTGTTGCTCCTTTATTTGCCGGGATCCGAGTTGCTGATCCTTGCCCGACTAACATAAGTTTTAATCAGTATGGTTCCAATGAGTGTTTTGTGAATTCTTCGCTGAGTCAATCTTCTGGACCTGCCCCTGCCTTGAGTTCAGCTCCTGTTGGCTTTGTACGAAGGCCTTATTCGGTGGAAGAGGCACAGAAGCTTCTTGAGCGAAGCTCTATTCCTGGTCCTTATGCCGAAGATCTTTCCGAACATTTGAGAGCGTATGCTAAGGATCCTTTGAGGCATCCGCTGGATCCTTCAGTGGCTAGGTTTCTTTCGCAAGCGTTTTATGGCAAATGGGATAGAGAAGTTCTTGCCGCATCTCCTTCGCAGCATCAAGCTTTTATTGAAGCTGTGAGTGTGTATTCTTGCTTTAATTTGTTTCTATGTGTCGGACGTTTTGTAATGATTTGATTTTTGTATTATCGTCTGTAGCAAAAGCATCATGGGATGTACCTGCTGGATCTGACTAAGGCACAAGCTCGTGAGGTTATCCGTCTTGATGCGGTTATTCAGACTTTGGAACAAGAAAAGGGTGATCTCTTGAAACGTCTTGAAGCCGCTGCCAGGGAGCGAGATGGTTATGCGCAAGAGTTGGAGGCCAAGAAGAAACAAGTTTCTAAACTGAGCTCCGAAGTGATTTCTAAAGAAAGCGAGCTCTATCTTTCGCAAGATGCTTGTAAGGAAAAAGACTGCCAGCTTATTTCTCGTGACAAGGAAATTCTGGAGCTCCGAGGGTATATCGGTGGGGAAGAAGATCGAACTGCTTTGTTCAGTCGTCAGCATATTAGGCGCTTGTTTAGGAATTTTGGTATGCGGCCTCCCTATTATGATAATGGTGTGAATGATCTAGATGCCTTCCTGGAGTCCGATAAAGGACTTATTCCTTCCGCGTATGTGAAGCTGGTAGTAGCGCAACTGAAGGTTGCGAGGGAAAATGGTGAGCTTGATCTTGAAGAGATGGAAGGTGAAGGTGGCGAAGGTGATGTTGACAATGAGAAGCATGGCCATGAACTGCCAGAGGGGAATCCTAGTAAGGACAAGGGTGAAATGATCGAAGTAAATGAGAATGTTATGGTTCCTATCCAATCTGCTGGTGTTTCAAGGGCTGATGGTTCACCGATAAGGGATACCAATGACCAAAATGTTTCAATTCCTCAGGCTAGTACCGATGCTACTGCTGGGGATGATGCTGCCACCAAGGAAATTGTTGAGAATGCTTGAGTGGAAGATATCCTGCCTCGGTTTCCTTTATTTTTCTTGTGTTTTGAGTATGACTCATTGTAGCTTGTTGGTTTGGGATTTTGCTTTTGAATTGTATGTTTGTTTGCTTTTGCCTTTCTTTTCTGGCTAGTATGGTTACTTGAGGTGCAACTTCGGGGCTTACTTCGATGTGGGAGATAGTGAACCAAGCTAGTGGGGGCGTACGGATCACCCCTTCCAAAGGCTTTAAGTTACTCGCACTGGTTTTAAGCAAAACACTGGCTATTGATGTCGTGAACACCAGCTTTGCTCTTGATACATTAGGTAGGTACCAAAGATATTTGCTTATCTTCCTAGAGGGCATGGTAGTGCCATGATAACCTTTAGCCCAAGTAAATGTAAGAGCGTTAACATGGATGCCCCGTTTCTCAATAATAAAGTAACACAATGGGGGAGTGCCGGTCAAGGCTGGAGCTTAGACATGGCACTTTTCTCTTATCGCGGCCTAAAGTTCGACCCACCCAATCTTATAATCCCCCCCCCCCCCCCCCGAGGCACAATTTTTTAGAGGGGTCCCTCGGCTGCGTACTTCGCTCCTTGTTTTTCAGAACGAAGCAGCTGCCTCGGGGTTCCATCTTCCTCTATAGGTAGATGTTAATCCCATTTATCGTCCCCTCGGCGCCCGAGAACGTGAAGTCCTCGTGGCCATTTGGTAGTGGGTACGATTGTATCATCGGCTTATGTAGCCTTGATTCAAGGTACCCGCCGCTAACGGGGTGTCTTGTGGGTAGAGGACCGTGCCATATAACTCGTAGGGCCCTTACGATTTATATGAGCATCAGCTCTGTGCCTGCTATGCGAGGTCTTTTTTGTTGGCGTTTTTGCCTCGGCGTTACAGCCTTTTTGTTTGTT
>JAJJMA010046138.1:0-16312 GCA_023529015.1 Papaver nudicaule
AAGACAAGCTCAAGAGGAAGGACAAAACTCACGCAAAAAAAATATATTTGCGTGATGTATATATATATACACGCACGCACGGTTTGGGAAGAGTCCTAATCTGATTAGGACTGGATATTGCTTGAGCAGGCTTGGTCTTTAGGCCCCGTTTGGGCTTTATGTTCGTGGTTAAGGGTTCTATGCAGATGCGGCTAGTCCACCAAATTATGCTCACCCTGGAACACTCACGGTTCCATGCTGCGCAGGGGACTAAATGTTGATGGTGGTTTTTGGCGAGGAGGTCGCAGGAGTAATTTTGCATAAGTTTCTGGCATCCTGGAATAGCTCGAGATAAGGTATGGATTTATTTTACAATAGGGATAAGATATTTGGTTACCATTAGCCATATTTTGATATCTCACGACCCTAGCCTAGTAGCATGGTCCATATCTCTAGCCTGCACGTAAAAATATCTATGCATGCACTTGTGCCTGCGCACGCGCACGCGCACGCGCTTTAGCCTATGCATGCGCCCGTGCATGTACCTTGTTTGGCTCGCCATTTCCTTTGCTCCTTATCCTAGCTCACGCCTATGATGGGTGGCCCACGGCCATCCCATCCCTCCTTGATCACGTCCCTTGTCTGTGCTAAAATATCTCGTCTTTTGGCTTGCTTAGCTCAAGTCCATAAGCGAGCCCAATCTTATTTTGGCCCTAAGCCAATCCCACGCTTTCCTCAAGCTAGAATCTCTATCTCTTAGCCACGGCCATGCCTTGGCCATACCCTAGGCAACTCACGCCACACCCTTGGAGGCCTTGCATTCATCCCAGCCTTAGTTCTTGGGGGCCTTGCATTCATCCCCGCCTTCACCTTTGGATGCCCACGTCCATCTCCTGCCTTCATCTTTGGGTGCCCACGTCCATCTCTTGCCTTGGTCTTTGGAGGCCCGCGGCCATTCCCCTGCTTAATCTTTGGAGGCTCACGTCCATGCCCTAGCTTGGTCTTTGGAGGCCCATGGTCATGCCCTAGCCTAAATCATTGGGGGCTCGCGCACATCCCTTGCCTAACCTATGGGGGCCTCACGGCCATCCCTTGCTTAGTTCTTGGAGGCCTCACGGCCATGCTTAGCCTAATTTATGGGGGCCTTATGGCTGTCCCTCGCTTGATTTATGGAGGCCTCATGACTACCCCTAGCTCGTACTCATGGAGGCCCATGGCCATTCTCTTGCTCACGGCTATCCTTGCCTTCCTAGAGCTAAAAATCTCCTTCCCTAGACTTGCCTATACATATGGATCCCGCTGATCCAAGTCCTAGATGATTATGGACTTTTATCCCATGATATTCTAGTTTCCTAATCAAATTCGGAAATCTGGCAGATTACGAATTGCCTCAAAGGACGATTTATATAGCCCAATCCGTGAACAATTAGGGGAAGCTTCCTTCACGAAAGTTTCTCCTCTGTGAGTTCCCCATAACATACTAAAATTTCGTTATTTTATCGAATATGGGCTGGCCTGGGTGATTTTTGGAATGGATGACGTGCAAACTGTCCAGAAATCTGAAAATAACGTAATGTTATGGCTTATCCTTTTACATCCTATATCTAACTTCCTAATAGGATTATTATGCTATGCAACATGGCTTATTATTATTATTATTGTGGCCTATCTTTAGGTCTTGGATTGGCAATGTTTATGCATTCTTGATGATGGCTACGCCGTGTTAGCATCACTTGTTTGTTTTCCTGATTATAGACTTGCTTCTATAATCAGTGCTATAATTCTTAATCATGGCTCATGGCTATGACTTATATTATTTTGGACATTCATATGTATTCATTACTCAGAGAATTGGTGCATTACATGCCACAAGCCAATTTATCATATTTATGGCAAATCAAAAGTCGTATTTACTTGACTATTGCCACAGATAGTTGCTGAAATCCTCTCAGTCTAAATGGCGGTTGCATAACTCAATCCTTAGACTTTTCTCATTGGTTTAAATGGAGATTGCCCGGGTCAATCCTTAGACCAAACTTAAAAGAGATACACAAGCTTATCGCTTAATCTCTATTTTTACGCAAAGTCCTGAGTTTACCAGTAATTGGTACGACTTTGCACTTAGTCATCTTTGACTTAACAAATATTCAACACATAACAAATCTTACGAGAATCAAGTAAGTTACATGGGGGGATATTCTTTAGGGTTTTGGTTTGGCGGTCTACGACACGTGTGATTGCAACAGCTCAATCACTCAACGGGAAAGAAAGCTAAGTCGTGTGAACGTTGCTGAAAAGAGGGGATGAGAAAGTGGGTTGTTAGTCTTCCCTAATATTAGGCGCAAGACTCTTAACAACTGGTCCCACTTACTCCACACTCCCACTCTTCCACTTCTTCCACTTCTTACGAGATCAGTTAGAATTCTATTGCTATAAATAGGTCACTCGACCAGTTTGGAAAGACAGAACAGACAAGTTCAACAGTTCAATTCAGTGCTAGTATAATCAATCTATCTCATCGATAATTGATTAACTCTTCTCATTCAGCATTCAATGTCTAGTGAGAACTGAATATCCATTCTTTTAGAAATTTTAATCACAACATCACAGAAATCATAACAATTCTCTGATCTCATCTTTCTCTACTTCCCTCCCTGAAACCAACCCTATTTCCTCTTCTTGTAACTAAAGCAATACTCGAACGGCCATTTCTTGGTTTAGGCGAGTCTTGTTCGATCTTGACCTCTCGAATACCATTACAATCTCTTATTACATCATCACACTTCACACTTTACCCCTCAGATTCTCTTTATTGTTTTACACCTAAAACAGTACTGATTTGTTACATATGCTTTGATTTGTTAAGTCTGTTGAAAAAATGCATGTGTACTGATTTAGTACACATGCATTTTTCTGTAATGTCTGTAAATATGGAATGTGTACTGATTTGTTACACATGGTATAAATAATGTTTTTTTAATGTGTACTAACATTAAAAAAACTTCTATGTGCAGCCAACTGATGGCTTTACTGCTGAATATTCACAACTGGAGAAGGATTTGGGCATAGCAGCTCAAGGACGCAGCGAGGATGAGATAAGCTTACAGTTGGCCGAGACGACTACACAGTTGGCTGCTGCTCGGTCTGAAAATGAACAGTTACGGAAGCGTCAAGAAGAATTTAAGACGAAGATGACTGAAATACAAAAGCATGCGCAGAGCAGATTGCAGCATAGCGGGGAGAACTTCACACAAGATTTAGATCACTTGTGCATGTACGGGAAGATTTCCAACTTAGCTAAGGAGGAGGTGAGACCAAACTATGCACCTGAAGATTTGCACATCCCTGCTGATATCTTCGACAGTGTACCAGAAGAAGATAACAATGTGGTTGATCTTGCTGATAACAATGATCCTAAAGGTTGAAGATTCCACTTCATCTGTATTTTGTTTATTTATCGTTTACCATTTAAATTATAATAGATTTAATTTATCTTGTTGTTTCCTATAGATTGCGTTTCGAAAACAAACAATCTTAGGGAGGTCCAGCATGCAACTCAAACAAGCGAAGCTGAAGGAACTCAGAATCCAGACATTGATCTAACTAGCAGCAGAGAAGCAGAAGGAACATGCGAACTTAATTCAGAAATTGATCTAACTGGCACCACCGAAGCAGAAGGAACAAGCGAAAAGATTGTTGTTAAAATTGCAGCGGAGATCTCAGAGAACAAAGATGGTAGAGCAGCTGACCATATGTACAATCTGCATGTTATAAATGTTCTCCAAGAATTGTATCCTGAATCATCTATAAGGGAAGATGGAGATGAACCGGCACGCAAAATCAATCTTGATTCAACAGAAACAACGGAAGCTATCAAAAACCAGATGTCGATGTTGATATGGGTAATTAAAAATGTGTATTGTAGCTCCTATATTGTTTTGTGTAGATTACTTTCGTAAGTATCCATGTGTAGATTTCTTTTTGCTGCATTCTGAATCTATTACTCATCTAACAAAGCTAAAAAAATGTTGCAGGAGAAACTGAGAAAGACGGAGATGATTGGGTGACTGGAATTTTAGATTCTGTCGTGCACGATATCAACAAAAATCTACCAACAGATGCGGATATAGGTAAGGAAAGCACTGATGCTGATGGCGATGTGTATATGGCTAAAGAAACAACAGATGCTGGTGTCAATAAGGGTAAGTATAACTTCAACAACTATATTATAATATGAGTTTATTGATGAAAACTGAATTGATGTTATGAAACAACTGTCGCAGGTGAAACCGATGCAGTAACTCCAACAATACCTAATCCACCAATACCTAATCCACCAATAACTCCCACAGATGAACCCGATGCAATAACTCCACCAGTTACAATGAAAACACCAGTCGCATCTCTTAATACTGGTTAGTACTCGTATTGTATACAAGTTTAATTTATGATAGTAACCTTAGTAATGATAGTATGTTTGAAAATCATATTATAGTATAAAAAAAAGTTAGTTAGGTATATATGAGAGCTGGTGCAAGCCAAAAAAGCATGGGTAGTAAAAGACTACACATGCATTTTTACATGTGTAACAGTTCACTACGCATCCAGTATAACTAGTGTAGTGGACTGTTACACATGCTGTTTTGCATGTGTAGTGAACTGTTACAGATGAAAATTAGCGCATGCAGAGATAATTTTTTTTTATTCTAACATTAAAAGAAAAATGTATTTGCGCAGGGCCATCATTTTCACTTCACATTTGGAGTCCATTTCCAACAGTTCAAATTGCGGGAGAAGGTATTGACAAAGTTGTAGAAGATGAACCGAAAATCATAGATGAATAAACAAAACAGTTGGTTGAAGAAGGGACAAAGGAAGTTGTTGAAGCAGTACCATCCGATAAGTCTACACAACTTACAGAAACTTCTACACAAAATTCGCAAGCAACAGAATGCAGTGACAATCCTGAAGCATATCTGTTCGCTGAAAGATCAAATACTTGTAATGTGATAGAAGGTACTCCAGAGGATAAAGTAGAGCAGCAAAGATCAATGGTGAAAAGGATCAAAGACAGAGATAAAGTGGCTCCAAGAAAGAGGAGAAAATTTGATGATGGAGGAAGGAAAAGACTTGCAGTGAGAAATAAAAAGCCAAATGAAAAAACGATGGGTGAAAAATTCGATGAAAATTCAACAATCATACAAAGTTTAAGCAAAGAAAGGAAGGAAAAAGTATCAAAATATTTTCATGAGGAATATGAAACGTAAGTACAACTAAATAAGTTAAACAAAATATCTGTTTTGTTCAATTTTATTGATTACTTATAGTCTGCTTAATAACACATTGCAGTGACTTTGCTTGGGAATATACTTTGCGGGAACGATCAGTTTCAATCAATGGTGAGATGATGCTTCAGCTTACAAAGGATGTAGACCTGGAGAGTGAGTTTCTAGATTTCTGTATCTACAACTTGAAGAACAGAATTTCCAGAAAAAAAGAAAAATTTCACCAAGCAGCATTCCTCTCACCACAAGCATATGTGAGTTCCTATATATATCGTATCTTTGTACTTTTTTTTGCGTTACGTTCCATTTTGCATGTTCACCATATAAATCTTTTTGTTAGTTGATACTGTAATTGTTAGGACATTGTCCGGTCAAACCCACTAGCGTTGGTATGTCAAGCTAGTTGTCAGTTTTAGGTGTCAAAACTCAATTCTTGATTTAGCCTACTAGAGTTTAGATTTCGGAATTGGGATATAGACAAAGTAGTAGAGACCTTGAAGACGAAGACTGTGAAGACAAAGAAAACATCAATTATTCTTCATCGACAAAAGGTTAGTAGGAGTTCTGACTTTATGGAAATTCTTCTATTCTTTCGAAATATAGTCGACTACTTTAGTAGTGATCATAGCGATTGAGATCGTATTCTTGTCTAACATGGCCTTGTGTCATGACTAGTATTTGTTCCCACAAATGATATGAGTACAAGAATGAATGAGATAGATTCGATACCATTTGTCCATTGCAATGGTTTGCTTGCAAATCGTTAGTTGGATATGGGTGAATCTAAAGGAGTACTCTTGAGCAAGAGTCCATGGATTACAGCTGAGGACGTACACACGTCTAAGTCCTGGCTAAGCCCAGAACTTCCAGCGGAATCCAAGTTTGGCCAAATCTGAATGGCGGACGGTTCACGAACCGGTACACAAACCAGAAACTCGGATTTCTACTGAGTTCCAAAGTGACTGAACATTTCACGAACCTACGTGAACCTAGATGTCGGTTATTTTGGTTGGTATTCAGATTAGGTGAATATTCTCTCAGAATTTCACTTGGGTTAAACTCTGAACTCCTTTATCTCTTAGGTGGACTTGTATATCACATAATATCTTTTGTGGTCCATCTAACGATCCTCAATAAGTCAATAAGATAAAGATTATCTCAGGTCTGTTGGATTCTATCTTGAAGTGTTTATGAGCTAACAAAACACTTGGCAGATAAATGTTAAAGAATTCCAATTGAGATTAATCTTTATTACTTGGTTGGCAAGTTTAGGGTTTCCCTGACTTGTGGGACAAGTAATTGATTGCTTTATTCCAAAGCAACCTATCTTATTGAGTGTTATAAATAGAGGTGTCTACGAACAAATACCGCAAGCATCAAGCATACGTGAAGGTCCTTAGGGAAGTGACCGTAAACTCTTTTCACTTCGGTGAACGCTTGTTGTGGTATAGTCATCCTCTATAGGTTGCAGCTCCTCTGGGAACTCCCTACGACTATAAAAGACTTATCTTGAGAGTTGGGAAGCACAGGTAGGAGATTGAGACCTTATTTGGTTGAAATCGGATTAACCTATAACCTTGGTAACCTGATCACGTTCTTGTCTATTCCATAGTCCGTCTCTTCTGCTATACGGCTATTCAAGAACTGATACGTTACACACAAGGTTGAAAGGTACCAACGCACCGCTGCACTCGGTGTTGTAAGACCTAGTTAGCTCCGGTTGTACAAGTTTCTAAACTGATTCTTCGTGTACAACTGAGGTAGAGACAAATTAGGCATAGCTTACTCGGTTTGCTTGTCAGCCCTGATTTGTGAAGTAGATTTCCGTATGACCTGGAGCAATCCGAAGGAAGTCAACTTGTGTATGATAAACTGATAGAGGACGGTTAGATCATACGTCAACAATTAGGTTGCAAAGCCAGTATTGCTGACACAAGCCTTTGACAACGGTAAAAGAAACTCCTAGGCCTGTAAAGGACGTCAGCTGGGGGAATCAAGTGCGTGACGATCTGTGGGGGATCTAGAGACCTAAGGAGTGCGACAGTAGCCAATTCGCTTGGAAGGCTTGAGTTGGTCTCTGCTACATCCCAGACCGAAGTCTTATAGTAGGCTAGCGTTTGTAGTCAGTTTGTACTGGGCGGTGTTCAATCTGGACGAGGTCCCGAGGTTTTTCTGCAAGGCAGTTTCCTCGTTAAAAAAACGTTATGGTGTCTTGTGTGCTTTTCCTTTCCGCAATTATATAAACTCTGACATATAATTAAAAGCAAACACAAGAAGTACGTTATCCATAACCGTAGAGTTTACTCCAAAGATTCATCTTTTTAGAGTTGATCCCTAGATCACAACTCCGGTGATCTAGGTTTGGATATTGATTTTTGAGATCGTCCAAACCTAACCATAAGACTCACGAGCCCAAACGAAAAGTTGGTCGTATTTCAGTATCCCTTCTTTTTCAATTGGTATCAGAGCGGGTGAACACAAATTAAAGATGTAACTGTCTGTGTTTATCTAGGCTTGTGAGTCATGGATCAAAGTGTAAGAGCTTGTAACGTACCACCAAAGTTCGATGGCACAAATTACCTATGGTGGAAGTTGACGGTAAAACACACCACCAATTGTTGAAGTTGACGGTTAAACTGTTCTCAAAGACATAGCGGTTTATACTGATGTGGAAACACTCGCCGCTAAGCAAAACTATGATGGGATTAATGCTATCATTCATGCAGTCACACTTGATCTTTTCCATCACATAGCTACATGTGAAACCTCTCACGAGGCTTGGAAAAGATTAAGGAACGTATTCGAAGGAAATACAACAGAGAAAGAAGTTAGACTTCAAAACCTCATGTCTGACTGGGAAAACCTTCGAATGCTTGAGGATGATACCTTTGAGGAATTTAATCACAAATTGTCTGAGATAATAAATGCCTGTCACACCTATGGTAAAGCTATTCCGGAAAGGGACATTGTGAGTAAAATTCTGAGGTCATTACCCTCAAGGTACGAATCCAAGAAACATGCCATCCAAGAGAAGCATGGCTTAGATATAAATGTTGAAACCGCTGGAACGCGTCCAGAGGAGTCGGGTCCGTCTAGGGGTTCGGGATTCTAGTTTAAAAGGGGTCGCCTAAGTGTGCAAAGATGCATAGACACAAACGATGCAAAATTAACTCCTAAATTGTTCGTTATTCAAGAGCTATATTTTGTAAAAGATTCCTTCGAAGTCGCCACCTGACTAAGGGGAGCCAAGACCCAATTCTAGACTAGTTTGAATTCTTTCAGGAAAACCAAACCTAGTCGTGACTTGCATGCTTATGGTCTAGTATCATAGAATCCGAGTAAGGAGATTTTAGTACGGGATGGGAAGGTGTTAGGCACCCATCAACCTCCCAATCAGACGATTGGCCTCTACTTCAAAATTAAAGGGGGAATAATTTAGTCTAATTTGTACAAATGCTTATTTTTTGATTACAGGTTTACACGTCGAGATTAGTTTTATATGTGTCCTTCATGCAAAATAGAAGACCATTGCTTAAAGGAAACCCACAATATTATCTAGTGGCGATATAAAGATTGTGAATTTCGCTCACAAAGTTACATGTGTGTTCTTAATATGAGAGGGGAAGACCACTCAACTCATATTTAGACTAACCCACACGGTCTACACATGATATGAGCTTAATTAATAATATTCCTATATTAGGAGAAATGCGTATATTAATATGGGGGATTTAAGAGCGAGAGGGGAAGACCACTCTACTCACGCTTACATTCGCCAACAAAAATGATTGAAAATTTATATATAAATTTGTGGGTACGTTCTGATGGATATGAGAGGGGATAACCGCTCTACTCATACAAGAGTACACCACATGAGATAGTGCAAGTTAATAAATGTTAAATAAATATGCCAATATTTACGTGTGACCTTAATTCATAATGGATGACCATTTATGCATATTTAGGTTCGTCCACAATGTTGACGAAAACGATAATTAAGGAGAATTTTTTTGTAACAATAATTTCAAGAATAAGAACGACATATCTTTTGATGCAATTCTAATGTGAGATGGGAGACCATCGTGATCACAATTAGATTAATTCACAATTTAGTGATCATAGTTTAGCTGATATACCTCGAATACAATACCTGGGTTTAGGGAGATTTCCCAACTATCCCCTTTTTTGTCTTCTCAGTAGGTATGCTAAAAGTAATTAAAGTATTAGCTATTAGGGCATTGCTCGGTCAAACCCACTAGCGTTGGTATGTCAAGCTAGTTGTCAGTTTTAGGTGTCAAAACAAAATTCTTGATTTAGCCTACTCAAGGTTTACTTCGGGTTAGGATAGAGGTAGTAGAGTTTAAAGTCGATCTCCACCCTTTGAAGACGAAGATGAAGAACACACGAAGACATCATCAAGGACTTCATCAACAAAGGTTAGTATAGATTGAATTTTCCTTGAACTCTTGTTATTCTTATCTCTATCTATCGAAGTAATGAACTCACTATGTGGAACAATGCTTATGACGGTGAAATTACATCATTGTATATTAACCTGAGGAGATTTTCTCCATATGATCATAGTGAGTGCAACCTTTGACCTTTGAGTAGGTCTCCATGTTATAGTGAATGGAAATACGAATTCAACGCTTCAAGAATCACTTAATTCCGTTGTATAACGAAGAAGTTATGAGTGATTTATTGAAACTAAAAAGCGTGGCTAAAAGCTGAATTCGGGAAAAGGAGTAGGAAGCTTCTGGAATCTTCTGGAACTTTCGGGAACGCTTTTCAAAAGCGTTGGGGTTCGCGAACCGCCTCCTCGGGATTTACGATTAGGGTTTCCTGTCGTGTTTCTGAGGTCCATCTCCTGGCTACGATGGCCCACTTTCACACCTGTGTTGTGGTCCGTTCTGATTAGGGTTTTTCTACATTATCTTTCTTAAGAGATAAGTTTTGTAGAATATCTCCTAGTCAAGGGATAAGGTTTATCCTTTCACAATTGTTATGAAACCAAAACTCTTAAATGAGGTAGTTATAATCTATCAAACTCTTGTTAGATAAACACTACTTGGTTTCTACAATAGAAAAGAGACTAGATTCATTGTGTGCAAGTTAAGTAACGGGGCGTGTTTACATGGTCACTAGCTAACTTGTTGTACAAGGAATCTTAGCTTTATCCTTAAGCAACCATCACTATAAATAAGCATACATGTAGCATAACAAATCATCCCTGCTGGTGCGTGTACTACATAAGGTTGTTCTCTGCTATTTATGTTCTTCACGAACAAGGTGAGAATTACAAAAGACTTTACTTAGGGATTGTAAAGCCAAGTTTAACTATCTTTCTTCTCTAGATAGTTCTGAACTTGTATCCAGGTAGACCATCATAATCCTTGTCTATTCTATGGTCCTTCTCTTCTGCAATAAGGCCATTCAAGGATTATAGGTTGTAAAACCAGGATTGATAGATACGATCTATATTGTACATCAACTTAGGTTATTTTACATATAGGTTAAAGATTCTGCAAGATATCTCTAGGTTCTCTAGTTGTTCTTGCAAGAATACAATTAGGTCGGCACGGTTCTCGTGCAAACCCTAATTATGTGTTTTTGATACCTGACCTTGTGTACGGTTCCTCAAGAGCACAAAACAAGTTTTCCAAAACCTTGATTATATCTAAAGGGAAAATTGTTCTTTACGTATTCTCTGTCGAAAGACGGATTGAGTACAAAAAGCCTTTAACAGCGGTTAAAGCAACTCTTAGGCCTGTAACGGACATCAGCTAGGGGAATCAAGTGCGTAGGGTCTTGCGAGATCCAAGAGACATAAAGAGTGCAACCGTATCTGATTCGCTTGGAGGGTGGAATCGGTCTCTTCTACATCCCAATCCGAAGTCTGATATTAGGTTAGTGTTTGTAGACATTTAATACTGTGTGGTGTTCAGTCTGGAAAAGGTCCCGAGGTTTTTCTACAGGTTGTAGTTTCCTCGTTAAAAAAATATCTGGTGTCTTGTGTGCTTTTACTTTCCGCATTATATCTCTGATTATATAATTAAAGCAACACAAGTTGTACGTTATTAATAATCTGACGTTGATTCCAAATCTTGAATAAAGATTTACAAAGACTTTTCTTTGTAGGAATTGATCACTTGTGATCACAACTCAGGTTATACAGATTTGGATATTGAAATTCAATTTGTCCAGATCTGACCATAAGTCTCACGAGCCCAAACGAAAAGTTGGTTGTATTTCGGTACCCCTCCTTTTTCAATTGGTATCCGAGCGGGTGAACACATTAAAGACGTAACTGTCTGTGTTTATCTAGGCTTGTGAGTCATGGATCAAAGCATAAGAGCTTGTAACGTACCACCAAAGTTCGATGGCACAAATTACCTATGGTGGAAGACTGCAATGACTTCGTTTTTGCAAGCCCGAGACTTTAAAACTTGGGTTTATGTCATGAAGGAATATATACCACCAACTGTTGAAGTTGACGGTAAAACTGTTCCCAAAGACATAACGGTTTAAAATGATGTGGAAACACTCGCCGCTAAGCAAAACTATGATGGGCTTAATGCTATCATTCATGCAGTTACACCTGATCTCTTCCATCACATAGCTACATGTGAAACCTCTTACGAGGCTTGGAAAAGATTAAGGAGCGTATTCGAAGGAAATGCCGCAGAAAAGGATGCAAGGCTTCAAAACCTTATGTCTGACTGGGAAAACCTTCAAATGCTTGAGGATGATACCTTTGAAGAATTCAACCACAAATTGTTTGAGATAGTGAATGCCTGTCACACTTTAGGAAAAACTATTCCGGAAAGAGACATTGTGTGTAAAATTCAGAGGTCATTACCCTCAAGATACGAATCGAAAAAACATGCCAACCAAGAAGTACACGGCTTAACAATAACAAGAAGTGACCTTGTTAGTAAAATTAAAGTCTTTGATCATGAGCGTAATAGATCAATGGATTTTAAAGCCGTTAGCCCTCCTTGTACCTCTTCTGACAAAATCAACACTTCCCGGGTTGATATGTGTGATGATCGTCTCGAAAAGGAATTAAGCTCTACTATGTCCTTAATCACACAACATGTCAGAAATCTCGTGATAAAAGGGATGGGTACTGGTCCTGAGTTTGAGAAACGTACTAGTACATCTAATGATAAATCTAGTAAATCACGAACTAAGCATTGTGATAACTCTCGACATCTGCCTAAAAAACAGAAAAGGGGATTATCTAAACATACATCATCTCCCTCTCAGACACTTAATTGTGTTGATGATGATATTCAATGCTTAAAATGTCTTGGTTTTGGGCATATATCCTCTGGCTGCCCTACTAAAGAGACAAAAGAGAATCCAGCTTACACTGCAACTCTTGATGATATGCCAGATGATTATTTTTATCAAGAGTGTAATACAGGCATTGCCTATGCTGTTGGGGACTCTGATCAGGACACATCTGAACTAGATATCCTTAAGAATGGTGATTCAATCAAGAATGATCTAGTTAAAGCTCTTGAAAAGATCAAAATGTTGGAAGAAGAGAACTTGAGTTTAAGGGAAAACTTGAATAAGTTCAAAAATAGCTCGAACAAATTAACCTCAATGTTAGGAGCGAGTAAAAATCATCGTGATACACGAAGTTTGGCTATAAAGGAATAGACGCTCCAAGTAATAACAAAGAGGTGAAATTTGTCAAGGCTAAGGATTCTTCTCAACCTAAGGCTACCACTGATCCTCAAGGTGACCTACCTCCAAAACAAGTCAAGGAGAAGAAGAGCAAGATTTATCAAGCTCCAAAGAAAGCACATGCACATCCAGGTAACAACGAGCATCCCACTCCTTTTGTTACTAAAAATTGCCTTTATTGTGGTGGTAAAGGTCACTTGGCTAGAAGTTGCAGATTCCATAAAAGGAATGAGAAAGCCAATGGCTCGACTATTCCTGCTGTTTTGGAGATTAACGTCAAAACTAACAACAACGGAGCATCTTCTAATGATCCAGGTTGTGAACGTCCAACCTTTAGGCATAAGAAACAGAATTATGACAAGCCAAGTTTTGCCTATAAACGCTCTACAAAGTCCTCTCGTAATCGTCAAAATTATAGAAAGGAAAATAAATTTGTACAAGCGAAGACTAGATCTAATGTTCCCAATTGGAGATCAACTAACCTGCAAAAGGATAGTCAATCCAATTCTCTCTCAAGTAACCTTGATGAGAAAGATGGGAAGAAAGATCATGTTGCTACTAAGACCACTCAAAAGTGGATATCAAAGAATATTGGTAGAGCAACAACTGCCAAAGGGAATGATCACCCTAGTGAGGCTACCCTTAGGGAATTCATGGAAACTATTGTGTCACTTCACCAAAAAATGTTTGGTATGATGTAATCACAACATGATATGCTTGGGTTACTGGTGAAAAACAGGAAAAAAGGTAAGGAAAAGAACTCTAAGCCGAAGGCTACTTCTGGTAAACAACCCAGTGATGTAGGAGATCCTGTTTTGAACACCAAAGGTGAACAAGAAATTGTTCACCCTAACACAACTTGATTGTGTTTGTGCGACCTCACCATGTAGTGCCCTTTCGATTGATACGGTGAGGTAAAGCACAAGAATAGGGCACAGACTCGGTTGGAGATTACATAAAGGTATGTTAACATTGATCAAGTTATTCATTTTTTTAAAGGTTGTCAAATCCTTGAATATGAATGTGTCTTTCATGTTTCTCTAACTCAACTTGGTTTTAAGAGTTCTTAAATATACAAGTTGCAAACAAAGTCTATGACTTTTGTTTTGAACAAAGAATGAATCCTACCGACATGACATTCTTGTTGTGATAGTATACTTTTTGGTGTACTACGGTTATAGGATCATTATGAGTTTGATTCAATACTTTTTCATTGCAATGGTTTGCTTGCAAATCAATGTAGGAAAATGGTGAATCTGAGGAGTTATACTCTATTTTGAGTATGTTGGATTATAGCTGAGGGCGTATCACACGTCTAAGTACTGGCCAAACCCATAACTTCCAGCGAAATCCAGATTTGACGAAATCTGACAGGCGCTCGGTTCGCGAACCGGTACGCAAACCAGAAAACTCAGAATTCTCCTGAGTTCCAAGGTGACTGAACATTTCGCGAACTAGTACGCGAACCCAATGTCGGTTATCTTGATGGTGTCAGATTTAGTGAATATTCTTCCAGAATTTCACTCGGGTTAAACTCTGACACTCCTGGAACTCATAAAGTCCAATGTGATCTTTGTTCCAAGGAAAACTTTATCCACACTTATTGGTGAAACTCCATGTGAAAAAGTTAAGCCTTTACTCTAAGAATAAACCAACCCTTGTTAACACAAGTTTTGTATCTTAGAGAGCAATACGTGATCTTCTTGATCATGTTGTGGGTATTGCTAACATGACTTTATTCATTGCTATCTTAGTAATGATTAGAATATCAGAGTCATGGATATCACAAAAGTTTTATTACCTTCTTGTTCTAAGAAGAGAAGACTTTTTGTGATCATACTCTTATTTCTTAGAAAATGGCTAGGAAAAGAGAATTGATACAAAGGAATATTGGATAACATTAAATTGTTTGTCTATGTTAGGCTTTGTAAGTTGTTCCTTTGAACAATACCACACGGGGGAGAGTTCTTATCTTGAACTTACGCTTAATAACAAATCTTTTTGGGGAGCGTGGATGTGGAATATTGGGAGAAAGTGTATCTATATTTCTCCATAAGGTGAGAACTCAGGAATCTTGTTGTTCAGATTACCTAAGTATACCATCTTTACACTTGATATGTGAGTACTTAGCTTCACCTGTTATCATAGGTGTATGAAACCCTAGTCTCGAACTACTTTGTCATATTTTTGTGACAAATAGGGGGAGAATACATATGGTTCTTGTTCTTGTTCTTGTGGTGCATTAAGGTGCATAACCATAGGGGGAGAACATCATGTGCTTACTTGTTGTGCTTTTCACAAAGTATCAAGTAAGGGGGAGTAATTAAAGCTGAGAAGAAGCTTCGTATCAAGAATGAGTAGAATCACTTTAAAAGTTTTGATACACCAACTTTAAAGTTTGCTCAGATTCTTACTCTTTGCACAAACAACATGTGGGATTAGCATATTAACCCATGTAAGCTTCAACTTGTTTGAGCTTGATATGTTGTAGTTGCTGTCTACGAATTTTTCAACAGGAGTTAAAAAGAACACATCAAGACTCAAAGGAGAAGTTCAAGAATTCAAGAAATCAAGATACATCTGGAATATAGCTTTATTGTTTTATCTTTTGAATCCATATGTAAATTGGTTTTGTCACTAAAATTGACAAAGGGGGAGATTGTTAGGGCATTGCTCGGTCAAACCCACTAGCGTTGGTATGTCAAGCTAGTTGTCAGTTTTAGGTGTCAAAACACAATTCTTGATTTAGCCTACTCAAGGTTTACTTCGGGTTAGGATAGAGGTAGTAAAGTTTAAAGTCGATCTCCACCCTTTGAAGACGAAGATGAAGAACACACGAATACATCATCAAGGAATTCATCAACAAAGGTTAGTAAAGATTGAATTTTCCTTGAACTCTTGTTATTCTTATCTCTATCTATCGAAGTAATGAACTCACTATGTGGAACAATGCTTATGACGGTGAAATTACATCATTGTATATTAACCCGAGGAGACTTGGTCCATATGATCATAGTGAGTGCAACCTTTGACCTTTGAGTAGGTCTCCATGTTATAGTGAATGGAAATACGAATTCAACGCTTCAAGAATCACTTAATTCCGTTGTATAACGAAGAAGTTATGAGTGATTTAAACTAAAAAGCGTGGCTAAAAGCTGAATTCGGGAAAAGGAGTAGGAAGCTTCTTGAATCTTCTGGAACATTCGGGAACGCTTTTCAAAAGCGTTGGGGTTCGCGAACCGCCTCCTCGGGATTTACGATTAGGGTTTCCTGTCGTGTTTCTGAGGTCCATCTCCTGGCTATGATGGCCCACTTTCACACCTGTGTTGTGGTCCGTTCTGATTAGGGTT
>JAJJMA010046139.1:0-15681 GCA_023529015.1 Papaver nudicaule
CGAATTAGTCTCTTCTGGCAGGAATCAGTGATTCAAGATGGAATCCGACCAACCTCCTTCCTTGAGGAAATGAGTCCTCTATTTATAGAGATCACTGAGGACAACGCCTCAGTGATCCAGTGCTTCTAAGCTAAATGCTACTACTACATACTAAGTCAGTTACATTCGGACTCTCCCTGCGAAGCTGAGGGCGCATATGACCATTCGTCATATGCTTACATGCTCCGCTTAGGGGGTCCGCTGGAGTGCAATATCTTATGTTTTCTTGCTGTGGTCTTATGTTCTAAAGGAGCCATGCAAAATATGGCACCCACACGGATGATGAGCTTATGCTAGGTGGAAAAAATACTACTTATTTTCATCAGAAATCCAACTTTAGAAGGAGAAGAACTCAAATAGATTCTCTACAATATAACATGGGGATTTGGCTTACTGACATGGATGACATTGCTGCTAATTTGAAGTCTCATTTTGTAGGTATGAGTAGAACTACTAATCCTCTTATTGCAGATGAATATCATGGTTTTATCAATTCATGTATCACTCAGGAAGATAATGAGGCTCTGATTAGAATCCCAACAAGTGAGGAAATCAGACGTGTTGTGTTTGATATGAAGCCATGGACATCTCCAGGACTAGTAGGCTTTCCTCCTGGAATTTTTCAAACTATGTGGGAAACAGTAGGTGAAGACTTAGTAAGTATGGTTCAAGCTTTCTTTTACTCAAAACATATGCTTAAGCAGATGAAACACAACTTTGTTTCATTGATACCTAAGTGTAACTTTCCTACTGATGTTGTTGATTTCAGGCCTATTAGTCTTTGTAACACTTCATACAAAGTGATATCATAACTTTGGGCTACTAGGATTAAGGTAGTGCTTGAAAAAACATTACTCCTTTTCAAACTGTTTTCATGTCAGGCAGTTGCATTACATAAAACATAGTGATAGCTCATGAGTTTATTGGCTCTATGAAGAAAACTAAGGCTAAGAATGGTTGGATGGGTGTGAAATTAGACATGTCTAAGGCATTTGATAGAATTGAATGTCCATTTGTCTTAAGTACCCTTAGGAAGTTAGGTTTTTGTGAAGATTTTTGTACTTTGATCCAATAATATGTTTCCACCGTGTCTACATCCATTCTTTTAAATGGTTCACCTGGTGAAACCTTTACTCCTCAAAGAGAATTGAGGCAAGGGGATCCTCTTTCCTCATACTTGTTTATTATGTGCATGGAATCATATTCTAGAGCTTTGTTGTCTGCTGAGAATGAAAATTTGATACATGGTATTAAGATAAACAGTCATTGCCTTGCTAATTCTCATCATATTTTTTTTTTTTTTTTGCAGACGATTGCTTTATCTTAAGTCACTAAGGATAACACAGTTGAAGCAAAATACTTGGCCAACATTATTGAACAATTCAACAAGTTTTCAGGACAGTCGGTAAATTTTGAGAAATCTGGATTAACTTTTAGTAAAGGTGTCACAGATCATAAAACAAATGATATAGTCATATAGTCAATATTCTTAATATTAAGAAGTTAACTTTGAATGATAAGTATTTAGGGGTACATTTAATGTTAGAGAGAAGTAAGGTTCAATTCTTGTTTGCCTTTCATAGACAAGTATAATACTAGATTAGCTGCTTGGAAATCCAAATTTCCAAAACAAGCTGATAGAACCGCCTTAGTTCAGTCTGTGCTTGGTAGTCTAGCCACTCACCACATGTGTATTTTTAAATTTCCAAAAGAGCTTACACCAGAAATTGATTCAATACAATTTAGTGGAATAAGAAAAAAGATAGGGGAGGAGTTTTTCTTACAAAATAGGAAGATGTTGCACAACCTAATTTACTTTTAGGAGGGATGAATATAAAACAAACTGCTATTATGAATCAGGCATTATTAGCTAAACTTGCTTGGAGGATGTTAAATTCTCCACATGCTCTTTGGGTTCAAATCTGAAAAGGTAAGTATTACCATAATATTAATCCTTTATCTGGTTTTTTACCTATAATGGTTCTTGAATTTGTCAAGGAATTCTTGCAGGTTTACAAGCTGTGAAAAAGTTTGATTGCTGGGAAGTGGGTGATGGTGAGAATACTGGTATTTGGAGAGATAGATGGGCCATAATCCCAACCACTCTTAATACTCGATTCATGTCCTACAACATGAAAAATGTCTCACAACTCATTGACAAAGATGCTAAGTCTTGGCATGTTCAAATATTACAATCGCTTTGTTTGATTCTAATACAGTGAGTAAAATCCTAGAAATTAGAATTTCTTTTCAAGGATCAGATCATTATGATGGCAACCTAGTCCTAATGGTCAATTCAGTGTTAAAACATCTTATAGAGCAATCCATCATAGCATTCAGCATGGTTATGTGTCTAGTACCACACAGATATCCCAGTCTAAATTCGGGAAATGTAATTTACCAGTTAATATTCACAATTTCTTTGGAAATGCATTCAGAACTGTTTGCATACAGGTGATAGAGTAGCTAGATTTGTCCCTAACACTAATAACAATTGTCCTTTATGCGAAGAATGTATTGATTCTATGCAACATTTTCTTATGGACTGGGAATTTGCTAAGCAGGTATGGAATACCATTATTCCCAATGTCTGGTCTGAATTGCAGAATGTGAGTATTTCTCACTTGTTAAATGACATCTTTGCAGCTGATCAGGTAAGTCAGTTTTAGTACTGCTGTGAATGACTGGTATGCTTTTGTACTCTGGCACTTGTGGAAAGCAGGATGTTCTAAAGCACATGAGAATGTGCAGTCTACAGTTAATCAAGTAGTGCATCTCATTAGGGCTTACTTTGCTGATTGGAGTAGAGTTAGTAATAACAATCTCAATAGGGGTGGTGAAAACACCTATTCTCATGTACCGACTACCAATAGATGGTGCAAACCAGATGAGCCATGCATGAAAGTTAATTTTCATACAGCCTTCAAGATAGTTTTAAAAGATGTAGGACTTGGACTAATTATTCGTTCTCCTGCAGGACAATGCAATGGAGTTAGATGTTATTTCAACAAAGACATAGATGTAGAGCAAGCGGAGGCATTGACAACACTTGAAGTAGTCATATGGGCACAAAGGATGGGGATCACATACCTGTATTTAGAGGGAGACTGCAAGAATGTTATCACTGCTAATGGATGCTTGGAATCAATAAAATGGACTACTAGGAATATAGTCATTGATTGTTTATATTTGTTAGTTTTTTTTGGTAGTTGGAAATGCATTTATGGAAGAAGAGATTTAAACCATGTTGCAGACTCTATAGCTAAACATGGTCTTCAAGTTGTTTAATCGGTTCAATGGCAGCAAGACATACCTAACTGGATTCGTATGTGTATCCAGAAGGATATTGAGATGCATGGTTGGTTCAAATCGCACGATACGTGCCAGCTTTTTAGGACTTCGTTAATGAATTGAATCTATCAAAGAATCGTGAAGATTTTGTTAAAATATGTGATTCTTGACCTAGATGGCTCTCAGACCACTGAGCTACCGCTTATTAATGAGTACCATTATTACATCTTTCAAGGGTACAATTTTAATATTTTTGATTAGACTTCCTTGGAAATTAAATGTACATCAACAATATTTCTATATACATTCTTCTATTTTCCGTTTGCAGGGTGATCTATATTATAAGAGCGAATGGTGTTTTTGAGCTTGGACGGTATCCGTATTTCGGGAGGACAAAGAGCGGCTCAGATTCGTTCTCCACATTTATCTCTAGATTTGCTCATTTGTAGGTTGACACTCCCCTCACACTCACTCAAGCAATTAAACCGGCATCAAATCTGCGCGTTATGAAAACCTAAAAAAACGTTCCCGTTTCTCTCTCGCGTTATTTCTCTCTTCATTAATAGTATTTGAAACTGAAATAGAGATGAGATTCATAAACACCATCAACGATCTAAACCTCCATTCTTCTTGGCTTTGATTAAATCTCTAGACTGGCATCATTTGGATTTTCACACCCCTCTGCATTAACCATTACATTAACCCCCTCTAGATTATGCCGCGAGTCAATCCCTAAAAATGAAAAACGTAAATCTAAAATTCCTCTCTTCTTTTGCCATTAGTAGTGGGTGAGTGAATGCAACAAAAACTGAAATGGATATGCTTCTGTGACATTCCAATTTAGGTTTGCTTCAAAAGATTAACATTAGTATATTCACCGTTTGCTCTTATAAATCTGAAAGCCGGCCGCAGAACCTGGATGCCGTGTTAGGGTTCGTGTTTGTTATTAAATTGTAAATATCTTTCTCTGTCTCGGTTGGCTTTATCTTTATCTTTCAGTAGATTTGATTTTATTGATGATTTTTTTTTTTTTTTGCTTTTAGTTTGTGGGTGCAGTAGGAGATCGGGTGAGGTGATATATCCGCTACTTATTTCGGATACAATCCCTGTGAGTTAATATTAGATTCCACTGAAAATTGATTTATATTATTATTACATTGATTTAGTGTTTATATACCAGAGCTTGAAGAATTTTTCCCTTTGATTTTTATGTACTAATAATTGTGAAATATCTGCTACTACAAATTTCGTTCTTGAATGTCATCCCAATACACTCATATCCTTTGGGAGTAATTTGTGACATAGTATATTTGGTTTACTCTTCCTGGGTCCTATTGAAAGACCAATTTGCCATGTTTTTTTGCAGCGTATCAAAATGGCAACTTAAGCTTAAAAAGTTGTCAAAAAAAATGGGTGCAAAGACACAACATTTTCTGAAGTGATTCATCTGGTAGTCTTTCGATTAAATGCATGAGCTCCGACTAATGATTATTCCTCTCAACGGGGTGATTACGTGCTCAAATACAAAATGGAAGACAAGATCAGTTGGATTGTTTTGCGAAGTGGTAATAAAACTAAAGGTGCGTAAACGAGAACCTTAAGAATTTCATTTAGAATTGTGCGCATGATTGGACTATCATAAGAAAATGTTGGTTTTGTTTTTCGTAGATGGGATGAAATTATATTGATTGGGTGTACGATTGCCTAACATCATTGTATGGGGGATCCCATTATTGCCATTGGGATGGAAATCCATCCAACACATCCTATCTGTGCTAATATACAAGCGTTAGCATCGGTAAGTCTGTTTCATGTTAGTTTAAACGGCGCGCAGTGTGCTTGAGGTTTGCTTAATGATTTACTCATTCAAAATCTGGATTTCCCGACCAAGCAATCTGCAGTTGTACTATGTTTTGGAAAAAAGGGTTATTTGGTGCTGCCATGTCCCTATATTCTTCTCATGCATTCTTAGTTGCTTTAGAATTCGTTTCTCTCTTTAGTATTAGTGAGTATTCATTTTCATATTGGGGTAAGTCTCGACAACGATTATCTGGAACAGTATAAAAAACCCCTAAGTAGTCTTGAATACATCATTTAACAAATAGTAAGAAGCCATCAAAGTATCTGAATAAATTTATTTTTTTGTTTTAATTAACTTCGATAGATTCCCATCTGTTGCAGATGTTTTAGAGATACGGTTTCCATCGTTTTCGCCGAATGAACTGCCACAAGAGCATCAGACAATTTGGATGTCATGATGCTTGACCTTACATATCCGTGCAAAAATATAGAAGCTCCGTGGCCAGCCTTTACACCTGTTAATGTTTTTAAGGTTCGTACTTGGCATCCACCTCTCGCGTATAATCTTAATTAGTCTATGTTCTTTATACAATCCCCACTGCTCCATTAGTCCATGGCACATGCATGATCATCAGTTAATCTTTGAAGAGTCACTTTCATTGTCTGTCTCTTTCTTTCCCTTTCTATGACGTTTCACAGGTTTCTATCGTTCTTTTTTACATTAATTTTACCTATCTCCTGAACACTTTTTTCTACATAAATAAACTGTATTGAGATATGTATAACCTGGATAACCAATCCCAACATAATGTCAAGGTTGTAGGTCTATCATTCAAATTTGTAGTGCGTAGACCAGCGACGTCAGTCTATCTCAGTTCATTATGACTTAGTTCATTATTCCGTGAGTTTGAATTATTTGGATAAGCCTGAGAATAGAACTGGGAAAATTTCTTTATATTATTTGGTTTGGTCATTGTTGTTGGTCTTTAACATTTTGTATGTGACCATATGCTTGCATTTTCACTTTTTATATTCTTTGTTCAATACCAAAAGATTTACTCATAATCTTGGCCCTGAAAGATTGGAGTAATAAAATATTACCTCTTTTTTAGTTTGTCGGTTTTTGGAATTTCGGGTAGTGCGAGAAACGTAAAACAGTCTTAAAAATGCAACAACGAGATATTGGTTGTTGTAAATTAACATCCATCTCGAATATCTATTATGTTGCTCAATATAGATTGCAGTCGGGGTCAAAAAGCCTAACCAGGCATCCATTGGATTGTTACCTTAGGTGTAACTATGACCCGTGAATTTACTTGAAAATTGATGTCTCCAACAAGAGATTCTAACTTGATAGGATCATAGAACCAGATTAGATGCAATTACCTTATACAGAATAATCCGGTGATAATCTCTTTTCTATTAAAAAGATCATGGTTTAAACTTTTATCCAGTGATTTTAAGATTCTGAGTAAAAATAGCTGATTTCTTTGTTCATATGAACTGATTTAATTCACTGAAGATCTATCTTATTAGTTATATATGTTGTTTTCACATAATAAACCAATTTGCGGCGAAATGGTAACCCAATTTGGTGGGATGAAAGAAAATATGAAGGCAAGCTCAACCATTCTCTTTGCTGGAAAGCAATTAATTGACAAATAAATATTTGTGGTTAAGTTTATAAATTATAGTTGCTCATTTCTTCCCTTAAAATCCTTAGCCATTTGCTTTGCATTTTTGAAGTGCTATTGTTGTAGGTAATAATTTGGAAAACCAGGCATGTCTTCAAGGACATAATTAAGACTGTTCAACTGCAAAGAGTATGAGAGTTACCAAATGCAATCATGCATCTTTGAAGATTTGCCATCATTTTCTTGATCTTTTGTTTCATCATAAGCAAATAATGTTATTGATTTTATATTGTAGTTGAATTTTTAATGTCTAAATGACGATTGTGCTCATATTTTTGTTTTTTCCTCAAAAATCCGCAAATTATTTTGCGAAGCCTTGATGTGTCTTAAATAGATCGTAGAGTAGTCTGTGTCTTTATTTAGTGAGAAAAATAGTACCCATGACCATCACATGGAACCAATATAGTTTGATCAGATGCGCAGTAACCGAAATGAGACACATCCATCTCTGTTAGGCAGGCATTTTGCAATTTTCAAATATAAACCACACAAAATAATATTTTGCTGCTCTACAATTGCTAGAGCCATTGGATCTAGGGGTGCACACTGGGTCGGGTGGGTTGGGTTTAGCCTAAACCCAAAACCAACCCACCTAGGGGTGGGTTAAAAATTTGCGTACCCAAACCCACCCCACCCCTACAGTGGGTTGGGTTTTGACCCAACCCAACATTTAAGTGGGTGGGTAGGGTGGGTTGGTGGGTTACCCACCAATTTTTCAGCCAAAATTTTGGCATGAATTTTTTTTAAAATTTTGATCCTCAACCACCTAATAAAACAGTCATAAGACTCATTACGCTAAAAAATGAAACTAGAACAACTTAAAAGCCACATAAAAGTCTACAATAAGTCAATATCATTTGTCTTGAAACATTAACTAGCAAAATACAATAAGTTTTTGAAAGTTTAAAAGTCGAAGCATAAAAGAGTAACACCAATGAATCATAGCTCTGCAATGAAGCATATAATCATTCATCTATGATGATACAAGAAGAAGCAAGATCCCCAAAAAGCTCTGCAAGAATATAAACAAGAACCAATTGAAGCAGGGGTAGGTAAATCTAAGGGTTAGTGTATTGTGTGGTGGGTTGGTGGGTTGGGTAGGGTGGGTTTGGCTTAAACCCAAAGCCAACCCACCTAGGGGTGGATTTCAAAAGCAATGACCCAAACCCAACCCACCATAAGGGTGGGTTGGGTTTTTTGGGGTGGGTCGTGGGTTGGGTGGTGGGTTAGGGTTGGGTTGGATCACAGGATCCGATGGTAGCGGTGGTAAGTGCAGGTTTTTAGGGTAAGAAATGAGTTTCCTTCAAAAACCACACCATTGGATTCTCTCATCCAATGGTTCTAGCAATGCTAGCAAAAAAAAATCTCTCCGCGAAGTAGCAAATGATATTATCAAATACTACCTCCGTTCCAGTTTAGATGCCATAATAAGGTTTTGATACAGTCGTCATAAACTGGCTAAATTTGATGTTTTTTCACAAAATTTTCAACAACACTCTAGCATTTTATTTTATATGTTACGTTTCCAAACTAAAATGCAAATATTTTGTCAAAATATTTGTAGAAAAACATCAATTTTAGCAAGCATGAGGCGACTATATCAAAACCTTAATATGACATCTAAACTGGAACGGAAGGAGTATAAAAACCGCTAAAAGCTCGTGCCCACGGCACGGGTCGTTCCCTAGTCTATATTATAAGAGCGAATGGTGTTTTTTAGCTTGGACGACATCCGTATTTTGGGAAGACAAAGAGCGGCTCAGATTAAAACTCCAAAATTTTCCTAATTTGTTGTCTAGCACGCCATTAAACACGCCATCAATATCCGGGCGTTACTAGATAAATTTCGGTGCTCTTAATGTCTCAGAAATTTTCTTCCCATTTTTCCTCTCCCATTTAAGTTCGTTATGAGCAAATCCAATCTCGATTCCTCGCCTTTGGCCATTTGCAGGTTATAATTCCTCTCTCTCTCTCTTGAATTTCTCAGAAATTTCTGTTTCGATTCTTCCCTCACACTCCCTTTAATATTTCTGCCGTTACGCATCTACTATAACGCTCTCTTGCACCATTTATTTGTTCTTCAACCCTAATAAGTATGTTAAACAAAATCTCGCTAATCTTCTTCATTTTTTTTTATTAGAGACCAGTGAAAAGCATTCTTTGAAGATTAGATCCAATCTCACTAATCATCTCAGGTATGACTACTCAGAATTTTGTTCCGAATTTGGTATTGATTGCAGAATTCTCTTTGGTTGTTCTCTTCTTATTTGTCTCGGTTATTGATTTTGGGTAAAAATTTCAGTGTTTTCAAAGTTTTTATTTGGGTTGTGTATGGGTTTGTGGGATTTTCTTAATTAATGAAACCCCTAAATCGTTTATCAATTAGTTGCATCAACGATTCATATACAAAATTCACCAAATCTATTGACATTCCACTAAACTCTTTCCGCCATTCAACTTCAAGCGTTTTATCAATCTGAATGAAGTGTTTTCTAAACATTTACAGCCTTTTCAATTCATTCTCTGTACAAAATGGATCTTTTCAATTTAGGTTTCGAATGTTTCATTCGATTTGCACCTTTTGCACCTTTTAATTTGGTGATTGAAGCATCAGAAAGTTAGGTTTGGAAGATTTCTTTTACAACTACAGTTCAATTACCCATGTCTACTACAGTTCAATTACGCATGATTAACACTCCCAGATTCTATGTTTGATTCAATTCTCCTCTAAAGGCGCTTCTTTTTTCTTCTTTTCAGTAACTTCTAAATGTATGATTCAGTTCTCTTATTTCAATTTCCTAGACATAGGACTTACACAATGATTTTTTTTTTTTGTTTTAGTTTTGATTGTGCTTGATGGAGTCTTAAATGAAATCCATTCATATTCCCCGCACCAATTTCTATTTGCTTACCTGCCCATTCATGTATTCATGGTTTCTACCATGTTAGAGTCTTACATGGTACTTTGTTGGTGTGAAACCCTTTCTGTATGTTATCACTTATTTTATTCTTTTAAAAGTTTAATTTTTTTTTGCTTTCCAAGTTCCATGAATTTATGACTTGCTTACAAGTGAGGATTATCTGCTGCTTGCATAGTTTCTGTTTTTGTTATTACCCAGCATTTGGGTGACCATTTTCTCCTTATTTGGGTCTGATATTGGTTATTAGAACAATGTAGTGTTTTGTGTTACCATTTGAACATTTGTTTAGTGATTATAACCTTTTTCGATTTTTTTTTGAAGAATCACAAGCCTCAGCAGCTCTCAGTTTACTAATATCTTTTTTGTGGAAAATTAAATGACCAATTAACAAATCATTAACCACAACGTTAAATTTAAGATCGTGATAAAGAGGCAAAGAGTTATCATCTCCAAAAATTTGATTGTGAGTTTATTAAGTTTTACTCTTGCAGTCCTGCCTTCGACTTCTCATCCGACTTCAATTCAAGAAAATTGCGGCGTGTAACTAGCCCCTAATTTTCTGAATGTGTGATGAAGTGAGTTTTGGTGATCCTCATCCATTAACTATGGACCTTTGGTATAACTAGAGTTTCATAAGGTGTCTTTGATTTTTAGTTGCTGTGGATAGTAAGTTGATCTTTAATAGTGTAGTTCATGTAAATTTTACTTTAGTGGTTCTTGATATCATGTTAGGGGTTCATTCTTATGCCGGGATACGTTGGAGGATGTCATAAGTGCAGATGCAATTCAGAGAATAACTTTAGCAGTGGGTATCATAATCTAAAAACATTGTTGCATTTTCTGACGTTTTTTATTTTTATTTTTTTGGTAATTAGGTCCGTGCCTATTCTTTGGGATTTTTAACCTACTGCTCTCCCTTTGCCAATTGTTTAACTTTTATTGTAGAATTATTTTGCGAATTAATGTACTGAAGGATAGGTTGGGTAAGTGTGGAGATTGATGAACTAATTCTGTTTATGCAGTGTGCCTAGCGTGTCGATGATGGTCATGATTCGATTAGTATAGCTCTTTCACATGGATGGGCTCTGCAATGACGTCGTTGGAATGTGAAGTCTTCATGCTCTAGGAAGTAACCCGATGAATAGTAGGTATAAGTCTTCTTTTCTTCATAAGATATACTTCTATTACGCTGCTCCATGCATGTCAACAAGACATAAGGCATATTTATCGATGCAAATGGAATCATTACCACTAACTAAGAATTTTCTGACAACAATGCCCAGTGTCAACCATGGTTTGCTTAAATATTTGTATTCTTAGAAGCACCAGTCAGGACCACACCCTAAAATGGGAAGAATACGTTAAAACTATTTATTCAGTTTTTTTGATCTGCCAGAAGGTTCAAAATATTTTCCATGTTCAGGTTGCATGTAGTTGCATATCGAGTTTATGCTGTTAATTAGAAATCCGGATTCGTGGTAAAGATGTATCATGTATGTTAAGACTGTTCTAAACCAAAAAATTGAAAAATAATTCATTTCCAGATCATACACAGAAACTCATTAACTGTGGTATAATATATGATTCACACGATTATCTGATGTAAGAAATGATCTAGCCTCTCCTCTTTATGAGGTTTTTGGTTGAAAATTGTATACTTTAATCAACTTTTTTTGGTAGATTAAATGCGCCACGAAAAAGATTGGTTTCCTGTGTTGATCAGATTTATTCGGGACAAAGACTTGGTTGTTAGGGTATAGTTATACGTACACTTTTTTTTTTTCTTCAAAAACATTGTATTTTATTCCATCTTACACAATGAACGCCCTGTTATAGCTTTATGGTGCCCCTCTTATTCAGTGTTCTGCATTTCATGTTTTTTATGCTCCCAACAATCTTTTGCTCATATGAATACTTCATTATAGTGTTTGATGCTGACATAAATTTGCTTTACTGAAATCATTGGTACTGAGGCTTAAATTTGTGCCTTATTGAGCTTCATTCGATAGATAAAGAACAGGAGTTTGACTCAAAGGTTAGTTCTATTTACTTAACTAATTAAGATGGTCACCGATAGTATCTTTTTTATGCACCCAGCAGTCTTTTCCTCATATGAATCTTCATTATGATGTTTCGTCTACACACACTAATAACACTGTTGACATAAATTTGGTCTACTGAGATCATGGCTAGCTATTGAGGCTAAAGTATGCGCCTGATTAAGTTTCTGTTTTGTATCGAAGAAATAAGCAAAAAATTTCTTCAGATGAGCCATAAGAATTCTGTAGCATTCTTTCTTGAAACATTGGAATACAAAATATGTGGCATGTAAAGTGTAAACCATAATCGTCATAGTTTAGTTTTTTTAAGGGTTCCTATTGTAAGATTCTCATTCTCTTTTAACAGAGAAATAATGACTGGTATTTGAAAGCACAATATGATACAGGGCCTGTATTGTACATAATTGCTTTTAAGTTGGTGTGATGAAGTTCTGAACTGGCTTACTTGCTTTAAAGTTCTTTGTGGTGTATTTTGTACTGTATGTTTCAGGTCTTTTAGAGATCGCCATGGGATAAACAAATCAAGGCATAAGATTTAGCCAAATCAATACCTTTTATGGCCAGATTCGAAAGTTGCGCTTAGATTGATTACAATTACATGGTTGTATTGCGTCTGACAGTTGCGCTTAGATTGATACAGTTACATGGTTGTATTGGGTCTGACTTCCATCCCTTTGTATCAACTTAATTTGAGGCCCAAACTGCACAGATGAGACAATTCAATTGCTAAATTTTGAACTTCCTAATGATCTACATCAGATTTTTTGTTATCTTTTTAAAAAAAATAAATGATGTATTCGTTTGACACTACGATTTCTACCATCCTCATATATACTTTGCTCATAAAAAAATATTTAACTTCAAAATTACTTTACAAAGCTTTGGTATTCTTTGGAGTATAATTTTTAGTTAAATGAATAAGAATGTTGGTCTTATTTTGCTAAGAAATTAATATAATGTCCTGACCATTTGACCATTTGTTTTGTGAAAAGTTAACAAAAATGTGACAAAAGGCTTTACTAGGCACAAATTTTTTGCTCCTGTAACATTGGGTCAAATTAGCACTTGAATATATATTTTTCTTATTAATCAGTATCAAGTAGTGTTGCAAAACCGAAAAATAAAATTCCTAAAGCCCGTGCCCACGGCACAGGTCCTACCCTAGTATAAAATAATGGGGAATCTTATATCTAGCCCCTTTTTTTAATTTCTATATGAAAAACCCACCATTAAGATGCATTATATACGAAACCCATAATTATATATACTACTGATATGTTACTAAACTAACCCTTTATCTAAATAAGGATAATAATTTTGTTTTCCTAATTTATTCATTCAGAGAGTACAGCTGTGAAAAGTCAAATATCAAAATTTAGGAATATCCCTAGTCTAACGCTTAGCATCGTACTTCACGACGTCATTTTTAAGACCAGTTCGAAGTTTTATTCGGCTTGCTCCGAAAAACCCTAAAGGCAAAGATTATCACCGGTTGGTCATGTAGTACTAACTTCAACCTTTAGAGGTGTAGTTGTTTCATTATTGATTGTCAACAATTATCACCTTGCGGTCTCTTTTGATTGTCACAATTTTCAACCATTTTTATGGTTAATATGTAGTTTTTCATGTTACATACAATTGAAATTTCAAATTGTCACCCATTATTGATGCTGATCTCGTTCCTTCTTGCTTTGGTTTTGAGACATGTGAACGCTAAAGGTGACAATTTTTCTAACTTTGTTTGTTGTTCTCAATTTGGGTTAATTAGTTTGTTGTTCGAATACCTTTGGCAAGTTTAGATTGATTCGGTAAATTTTGGTAGTTATTTCTCAATCTTTGTTTGTATTCAGTATGTGTTCGATAAAATGGCTGAAAGAGTTTTGAATTTTTTTAAGTTAAACCCATGGATGATGACAGTGTGCAACATCCGTTTGTCACCATCAAGCCATGGTTGTAGCTATGGTTGTACTGATTGAAAGTTCCTTTCATAGATGTCGTGATTGCATAATTAATCTCCCCTTTTCTTCAAATTATGAATAATTCAGACAATGGTGATTAATTAGGTTGTTTCAAGTAACCTAACTTCCAAGGATGATTTCTTACAAACAGTGAAAGGAAAAATGAAGACACATAAAAGTGTATATACGCAAAATGTAAACAAAAGAGCACAAGTAGCATATTCACTTTCATATTTGATTTCATTATTGTGGTTGCATTTCATTGTTGTGAAAGATGTGCAGGTAATTGCTTGGAAAAATAAAGTTTTCACATTTTGTGGCACGAAAGTTATAGTTATCACAATTGGTGTTTCTGTGAAAAAATGCAGTTTTCACATTTTGTGGCTAGGAAAGTTGAAGTTATCACCGTTGTTATTGCTATGAAAAATGCAGGTTTCTAGTCATTTCATGGCTAGGAAAGTTGAATTGTCACCGTTGTTGTTGCCGTGAAAAATGCCTTTTTTTCATATTTTGTTGTGAAAGTTTTGGTTATCATTTCGACAGCCTTGAAAATAACTATTATCACCTGATTAATTGTTAACTTTGCTTGCATTCTACCATGGAACTAATGTTTTTTTGACCCTTTTCTAGTTATAGCAAATTTTAGGTCTTTACCTTAAGATAAATTCTAGAAGTGCCAGACACATTTACTACAATGAAAAGTGGAAATTCTAGATTCAACTTTGAAGACATTGACATGTTTTGTTCGACTTGCGGAGACATGGCCGTTATCTTTATTGATGCAAGTTACAGGAAGGACCGATTGTCACAACCGACACAAATGAAGTTGATTCAATCCATGGCCATTTGTTTTACTTTGTAGCCTTCAAAATGACTGTAGAAACTTATTGACTCTGCAACTATGCAGCAAGTTGTCATGGTAGGTGTTTGCTACTATTTGGGCCTTGGTGCTAATTTAAATGTGATATATGGACTTTTCAAATAAACTAATAAGATAACTTATTTTTCATTTGAAATGTTGAGATAGTAGTGTCTAGATTAACACAATAAAAGACATTGGCAAAAGTGTAAATAAATTTTCAAATTCGAAAATGCTAAACGCGGCCCGGAACAGTGCCTGCCCAAAAACGGACCAAGAGAGATAGAGAGTGAGAAGAGAGATGGTGTGGGTCCCACCACTCCATCATCACCACACAAACCCCCCCTGCAGATCCTACGGTTGATGGGGGTGCCACATCATGGTCCGAAAATGGGCACCCCTTTTTGGGCCGCGCCCAGCCGCTCCGAAATTTTCAAATTCAAAACCAAAACCGTAATGGAGGAAAATAATGGTAAGAGAGTTCCGGAAATCTTGGTAACAAATTATTGGCCGTACATGTTATTGATTATTTTCCCAATGAACCGGGATTGACAACTGGTCTTTCTAATTATTTTAGTATTAAAAAATTAAACAAAAGGGTATGTACGTCATGAAAATGTATTGATAATAAAAAGTCAACTAAAAACTTACCATTTTTTACTAAAATCTTATATTATGGGTTTATGTCATCTTAATTGTGGGTTTTTGAAAGAGAGAGAATAAAAAAATGGGCTACACAGAAATTTTCACTAAAAATAAGGGGAATAATAATGAATCTACAATTCACATTCGATTCTCAAAAATGAGAAATGATTCGCTGTAGGATTCACGTTTTCACAACTTTGTTGAGATGTAAACATTCTGATTTTCAATATATTTTCTTTATTAAAAAAAAATAAAATAAATTTGAACGGCCCCTAGTAGAACACTATTGCTAATTAGGGATTAGACCCTACTAGACAAAAAAAAGTCTAGATAAGTAAGCGCGTATCTCGAGGAGTGTGAAGAGCGTCAGTGGACTGAAACACTGATTAGCAGAGATGTAGATAAATCAAGAAA
>JAJJMA010046152.1:4383-16722 GCA_023529015.1 Papaver nudicaule
TTTGTTTCGGGTTGAAGTGCCAACAATATTAATGCAGTGCCAAAAACAGCACATAAAATTATAGCCCAGCAAGACCTAAAGGGTACATGAGAAGTATGGTTGGGGGATGTAGACATTTTAGCACCAAGTAGGTTGGACTTTGGAGTTGTAGCTCCATAGACACTACAAGAAACCGAGGAAATTGTTACTGTTAACCAATCTATTTATCCCCTTTTAAGTTACTCAATCCATACAAGTTACAGATGTACAAACATTCATATACTTGCGGAACATATATAGTATTTAAAAACATATTGTTTAAGTAACTCATCTAACCAACAACAATATTTGCCAACTCTTCTAACAAACTTAGATGTCTTTACATGACCTGCTTCTATCTGTTTTATCTAACTATATAAGAAACCCATAACCCTTCATTCCACTCTCATCTCATAATCGTCTCGATTAAGATTGCATTTTCGTATACTGGAAATGGCTAGACGAGTTTCTTGTTCCTTTGGATCACTCATTTTTACCTTCTTCTTTGTTGGGTGTCTATCTTTTCTTAGTGCTGAAGCTGCTTTGAAGAAGTACCAATTCGATGTAAGTTTGTCCACCTACATGGGATATATTCTTTACTTCATTAGTTTGTTAATGATTTTTGGCACTGATTTGGTATATGTCATCAGGTTCAAGTCAAGAATGTGAGTCGGCTATGCAATGCCAAGCCCATTGTCACTGTAAATGGGATGTTTCCAGGACCTACTATCTATGTCAGAGAAGGAGATCGACTTCAGATAAACGTCACAAATTACGCACAATATAACATGTCCATTCATTGGTACGCATTACGTATTACCCGTGCATAAGCATAATTTCTCAGGATCAATGTACAATGTTTTTTCTTTTGAACCGATTTGTAGGCATGGACTGAAGCAATTTCGCAACGGCTGGGCAGATGGACCAGCTTATATAACACAATGTCCAATCCAAACTGGACATAACTATGTTTACGATATTCACGTGAAGGGGCAAAGAGGAACCTTATGGTGGCATGCACATATCTTATGGCTAAGGGCAACAGTTTATGGTGCAATTGTTATCATGCCCAAGGAAGGCACTCCATTTCCGTTCCCTCAACCTTTCCAAGAAGCTAATTTGGTCTTAGGTTGGTAGTGTTAAGATATCAAATTTAAACATCATATTTCTAATACATGAGCTAAAGATTTTTTATGCATAAATTTATTACGACTCTTGCTGTATTATGCAGGAGAATGGTGGAACAAAGACGTCGAAACATCTGTAAATCAAGCGAACAAGTTAGGTTTGCCTCCACCGATGTCAGATGCTCACACTATCAATGGAAAACCAGGACCTCTCTTCCCCTGCTCAGAAAAACGTACGTTATAAAGCAACACCAATTTGTCCTTGTTCTGACTTGAATCGCTAAATTAAGATCCGGAATTGTATATCAGTTTCCTTTGATTTTGAATTTCAGATACATATGCGCTGGAAGTTATGCCTGGTAAAACTTATCTCTTGAGGATCGTCAATGCTGCACTCAATGACGATCTTTTCTTTGCTATTGCTGGTCATAACATGACAGTAGTAGAGATCGACGCTGTTTACACCAAGCCATTTACAACTCAAGCTTTACAGATTGCACCTGGACAGACCACAAATGTTCTCGTTCGAACGGATCGAATTCCAGGCAGATATTTCATGGCTGTTAGACCTTTTATGGATGCTCCAGTTCCGGTAGACAATAAAACAGCTACAGCGATTCTACAATACAAAGGAATTCCAGACACAGTTATACCGATTTTACCTCAATTACCTGCACCAAATGACACCAATTTTGCATTAGACTATAACCAAAAACTTCGAAGCCTAAACAACCGACAATTTCCCGCAAATGTACCTAAGGAAATCGATAGAAATCTCTTTGTTACCATCGGCCTAGGAATAAATTCATGCCCCAGTTGCCAAAATGGAACGCAATTTACAGCTTCATTAAACAATATCACATTTGTGATGCCTCGTATTGGACTCCTTCAAGCTCATTATTTCAACACTAGAGGGGTATTCAAAACCGATTTTCCAGATAAACCTCTGAAGGCATTCGATTACACAAATGCACCACTTACGGCTAATCTTGGTACATCTTTAGGAACTAGACTTAGTAGGATACCTTTTAATTCTACAGTTGAAATAGTTCTACAAGATACAAATCTCCTTACCGTTGAATCTCATCCATTTCATCTTCATGGTTATAATTTCTTCGTTGTTGGGAGCGGAATTGGTAACTTTGATCCTTCGACAGACCCTGACAGATATAACTTGGTTGATCCTCCAGAAAGAAATACAGTTGGTGTGCCTACAGGTGGTTGGACTGCCATTAGGTTTAGAGCTGATAATCCAGGTAATTAAACTATTCTAATTTAGAGTATAATTAAGGCCAAAAGCACATTTAACTTTTTTGAAACTTTTACTTACAAACCAAGAACCGTGGTTAAGCTTTCTGCATATTTGTTCCAAACATGACTCTTTTGTATTTACAGGTGTTTGGTTCATGCATTGTCATCTTGAGGTCCATACGATGTGGGGATTGAAGATGGCTTTTGTGGTTGAGAATGGAAAATCTCCTGATCAATCTGTTTTGCCACCTCCAAAAGACCTTCCTCCTTGCTAATCACAATAAAGAAAATCTTTAACTGAAATTTGGTTTCTTGACTGTTCGAGTTTCAGCAAGAAATGATAGCAGTTCTTTTTGACTCGGGAGGGTTATTCTACTCAGTTCGCTCTCCATACGTCACCACTAAGGACCATCTCCGCATGGCCCTATGGAGTAGGTTTTCATTAGGACACCAAAAGCAAAAGGTGATCAAAAGAGAAAACGTAATTTGGCTTTGTGTGCTATTGTGTATGATTAATAATTCAGATTATTTTTTGAGGTCCTAAATGGTGCCTCAACCTGTAATAAGAAACAACTAATTATTTTATTTTTTAATTGAGAAGGGATCCACTCACACTCTTATCCTCACACTATCTCACATTTTCTGCTATATTTTTCCGATAAAACCCAAATGGCGTTGGATTTGAAGCTGATATTTTATGGGTATGTTCCTCTTGTAAGGTTCTATGTTCGTACCAAAAACGAGCGCAATTGAAGTGACATAACCTTGCTATTTACCAATTTTAATTTCAACCGTTAAAAGTCTGTCGATCTTCGACGACTAATTTTTTAAAGAAGTAAATGGAGACGTGATACATCTCGGAATGTATTCATTTTTGTAGGAAAATAGAACCTTATAAGAAGAATATACACATAAAATATCAACTTCAAATCCGATGTCGTTTGGGGTTTATCGAAAAAGTAGAGCCGAAAGTGTGAAAGAGTGTGAGGATAAGAGTTTGAGTGGATCCTCCCTTTTTTATTAGTGCCACAGTTTTAGTTTTACTACATCATTTTAAAGAAAATGCATCCTATGTTTGCAACAAAGTTTTATATTACCGTAGGTCCCTAATCAACCTGGCTGATTTTGTCCCTATTAAAATTATTTGGTCTAATGAATTTTAAGCTCATCCAAGAAGAGGTGATATATGGCGTCAAACTAATTTCCTTTCACTATTAATGAATATTTTTTCTAGTTGCTAAATACTCCCTCCGTTCCAATTTATTGAGGGTTTTGGTTTTGATACACTTGTTTTACACTTGCTAAAATTGATATTTTTTTACAAATTTTTTAACAACATCCAAGCATTATATCTTCTACGTTACATTTTCAAACTCAAATGCATTGATTTTATTAAAAAATATGTGAAAAAATACCAATTGTAGCAAGTGTAAAGCAAGTGTATCAAAACTAAAACCCTCAAGTAAATTGGAACGGAGGGAGTACTAAATAACATACATCCAAGAGAGATACAACATGGGTAAGTACTCAAATAAAAGAGGTTTGGGATCTTTTAAGTAAAGACTTTGAGCATAGAGGCTACAGAGACAATCCCTCCATTTTCTAGTGCATCTTCTCTTAAGCTATTAAATTTGCTAGAGCATGCCTCGTCAGGCTCACTAATTGTTGATATAGTTGTCAAGTTTTGTGAACAAACCTCGGCCGCTTGAACACACATAGGTAAAGACTTCATTAAGTTAGGTTTAGAGTCACTACTTGAAGACACGAAGAAGATTGAAGATCAACGATGTTATTCGCCTTCGCATTCAAGAGGTTACTGATCTAAATATCACGATTCCTTTTATCTTTTACACTCGTGCAACAAAGAAAAAACATAACTTAATGCTTGCGCTTTATTGCTATGACTTGATCACTCGTTGATCAAATTGATTTAAGGAATAACTCCACGATATCGCTTGTGGTATTCGTTGTTGTAGTTATGCGATTGATATTGCGTAGAGCTTTTTTCTCTATTTCATCTCTAATTGATTTAAGGTTTTTTCTAAAACCTATGAGTAAATTCATGGCAGTCTATATGGATGTTGTCTTCGTAGTTCTCCGAGATTTATATTGATTATAGTGTTGTATCTCGAATTTACCTTATCTATTAGTTTAGATTTTTAGTACATAATACTATGTGACTTGTAGTGTTTACGTATACTAAAGTAATCTATATCGTGACTTACACACTTGTTATGTGGACTCGACATATTGCTTTTCCGAGTTCGAAAGCTATATCTATAAATAATGAGTACGAAATCATACTTTGATTTTGGACATATGAATTCTAGATATGCCATATGAATTGTAGATTTCGAAATCATATTTTTAGTTTTCTTTCGTATAGCTATTAAAGTTCGAAATTGTTGATGGTGGATTTTGGAGTATGGTAAAAGTGTAAAACAACATAATGGGATTAGAATAGGCTCAGGTTAAAGAATAAAATTTTGCACCAACCAACAAAGCATAATGAACCACAATGTAACTAGGAGAGCAGGACTGCTGCGACGACCTCGGTTAGACAAGGAATGATTTGGCCAGCACTATCTTATGGTCATACGCCACCCTTGGTATGCTTGGTCATTGCGTGGACAAGCTCCTCTTTGGCCAGCACCATCTTATGGTCACATGTGAACTTACAATGTAACTAAGAGAGCAGGACGCTGCAACAACTCTGGTTAGTCAAGGAATATTATGGCCACCACCATCTTATGGATACACGCCACCCTTGTTATGCTTGGCCATCCTTGACCAAAACTACTCAAGGGATGGCACTGGCCAGCCCTGGCAAAACTACTTAAGGGATGGCACTGTCCATCCCTGACCATTCCCGGCCAAAATATTCAAGGGATGGCATTGGCCATCCCTGGCTATCCCCGGCTAAAATATTTGAAGGGATGGCATTGGCATTTCCCTGGCCACTTGGCCAAACCTAAGTCACGATGACAATCTGTGATATTCCCGACCACTTGGTCGAAACCTGATTTTGGACTTTGTCATAACCTTGCCACTTGGTAAGGTTAAACTTACATTCAGTTTGCATGATCTGTTATATTCCATGGTAATGCAACAGAAGTAATCTCATGTCAACACAACTTTAGCCAAACACATGTTTGAGGTATTTCCTAAATATTCATGTTCTACAACACGAAAGTCATCTCACATCCTTATAATAAGTATTGCTAAAGACTCCAATAATAGCAACATGAATAATTTAATACGAATTGACTCGACCAACATAGATGTCAAAACGTGTCACAAATGGGGGGATTTATATTAGGGTTTTGGTCTGGCGGTCTACGGCAGTTATGGCGTGACACCCCACTTAGAAAGAGGTTATACTCGTGGGAAATACTGGAGTAATGGATAATGGGCATGACTGGCAGTTAAGCTATCTCTGCAGGAGTAACTCCATCATTTCACTATCTCCATTTTACCATTTTCCTCCGCGATTAACAAAGCGATCAGTGTATTTCTGAACATACTATAAATTAGATGATTTCGTATGTTTCCCAATGACAATTCACCTCAACTGAACACAACTCAATTTCATCTCGATTTACCTTTCGACTTTCAAGTAAAACCTAAGATAGAGATCCAATTGTGAAATCCTTGAGAAATCATCATCTTCCTAAGTTTTTCAAAAATCACACACATTACCCATTTTCAACCAGAAATATCTAATCTCACTCTTTTTGTGCTTCCCTCCCTAAGACTAACCCTATCTCCTCATCTGTGACCGAAGAAAGTCTAGAACGACCATTTTATTGGTTTAGGCTAGATTTGTTCGATTTCGATCTCTCGAACTTAAAAGTACTCTTTTGCAGTACATTGTTTTCCAGGGTAAAAAAATTGGTGACCACAGTGGGAGATCAATCTCTCTGTTTCAGGAAACTTCATTTCATTCAAGATGGTTGAGCTTAGGTCGGGGTCTGATATTAAAAACTCAAGCTCCGCCACCTTCCCTGCCAATGAATTTATGATGGGTCCCTATAATTCAGGTACTAGCTTCAACAACACGGGAGAATGTATCATCCAGAAAACCAAAACCCTGATGGATCAGTTATGTGAAACTCTTTAACTAGATGGAATCCACCAAAAAGAGATGTTCACAGATTTACGCCATGTACTCGCCAACAGACGTTTACCATTCGAGGAAAAAGAGGAACAGCCCACGCCGTCCTCAAGGAAGTCAACACAACTTGCATCACTCCCTTGGAAGTCGTCCCCCAAAACTTACAACTGGAAGGTACTGACAGAAAATCGCTGGGGACTCCTCACCAGAACACACATTCGCGACACCGAATTTCCGCGAAAACTGATCGATGCCAGCACCCCGATCAATATCATCTTCGTGGACACTCTCATCATGGCTGGAATCTCTTGCCGTGAGACAGTGCACCTCCCAACTGAATAGAAAACCCGAAAGGAGAAACCGTATGCACCTGGGGGTACATCACCTTACCTGTGAAGATATTGGCTGCTCAAACAGAAGCAAGGTTCCACATCGTCAAGGAAACACTGGAGCATGATATGATTCTAGGGTTACCATGGTTCCAAGACAACCAAGAGATTTTCCATGATGCCGCTTACTCGCCAACGACCTCGACTGAAGGAGAGATCACCCAAGTAGGAACACCTGCCGGAGGCGATTCTGCAAGTCCTGGACCAGTGAAGGAAGCGTCACCAAAAATTCAAGATGCAACACGCATTCCTGACGAATACGTTCCCTGGAGCGACTCAATCTTCGATTAACAATATTTCAAGCCATCCGAAATACAGGAAGACCAATGTGTATTACCTTACTCTCGAGAAGTGCAGGCGGTTCCTCTACCACGAGGTTATGTCTCACCTTTATTTCAGTTATATAATGGGGTAGGAGATGCATGCAGGCATATCACTTGTTTCATTGAATCAGTGGATGTGCACGATGCCAACTGTGTGGCACGCCTCAAAGAATTTCCCAAATCATTTAGCGGATCGACACGTGCCTGGTACAATTCACTGGAACCAGGCAGTATCGGCACTTGGGGAGAGATGATTCAAGCATTCTACATGGAGTATTTGCCAGACTTCGAAGAAATCCGATACCTAGGGCAACTCTTTCAGGAAAATGGAGAACACCCGGATACATACATAAGAAGATTCAGGAAGGTCGCTATTAAATATGAGCAACCATCAGTTACAGAATCACAGCTTGTAGGAGCTTATATCAGCGGTTTAAGAACTATTTTACGTGTGATGGTGGAAAAATGGGGTTTGAAGTTTTCACAGAACTCCTTTCGTACTTTCGGATGCAGCAAGAAGGAATACTAAAAAGGGGTACACCTACTCCCATATTCGATGGAACTGGCCGAACTAAGCGCACCAGTCTGTGTACAATCCTTACATCGACTCGGCCCACAAGACGAATAACTGGTTATCTTCAGGGTCCTCCCTCACAGTCGGAAGACAAATCAGGCGCGTCAATAATGCCACTACCTGTGGATGAGGTCGTAGAACTACTCAAGAAGTGGGAGCAAGAAAGGATTCATCGGTTTTTTCCGTATGATGGAGAACCTAATTAGTATTGTGCCTATCATAGAATAGTCATCGACCCCACGAAACACTGTTTTGCCCTGAAGCGCCTCCTTGAAGACAAGATCGAGAAAGGGGAACTACATCCCAAAGGAAAAGAGATATCAGAAATACACGCGGACATCAGGAACTTTACAATTTACGAAAAAGACGGTGAATGAAAAGGTGGGATTATTAATGAAGGACGTATGCAAAATTCTCAACTTGTCCAGAGATCAATGAAGAAATATGTTCGCTGCCCTCAATCATGTCATATCAGGAAAGAGCCTCTTTTCATTCAAGATGGAAGACGCACCCCAGCTAGGATATGGAGATGCGAAGAATGAAAAACACGAGGGATGACACCAAGATGCTCACTAGCATACGCCACCTCAATGAAGGAGGAACACGAGGAAATCCAATTGATATTGGTAGTCCTATCAACATTTTCATCAAGGCCCTCGATACTGCTGGAATTCCCCACAAACTAAGGGTCAAATTTAAGGATTCAACACCCGACTCATGGAAAAAACATCGCCAACACAATTCAAGGGCTTAATTCGGCGATGGGTTTAATTTCATTGGGAGACATGGCGACAATATGCATCATGCCTGATTCACTAGCGAAAGATTAGAAAGAGATGAACGACCAAGCATAGGCAAAGTAAGTCATACATTTGGAATTCGTACGTAGGAACAAAGCTCTCTCTTTTATCCTTTTGTACTTTTAATCCCTCCAAAGCAGTGCAATCTTGTTGCATGCAGTAATTAGGATTCTGTTTCATTAATTTCAGTTTAAAGAAAAGAATTTCACTCAAAAATCCTACTGTGAACGACAATCAATCTCAAGCAAAAGAGCAAAATCCTCAATTCAAAGAAAAACCTACAGAAAAAAAATCTGAACACTAGGGAAAACATAAAAGATTTGTCAGAACCCTATAAAAAACCATCCAAGACCAATATGGTATCTACAGAATTTGCTCCCTCCTTCAGCTTCATCAGTGATTCCTCTTTCGACTTAAGATTTGATGCCAGCTTGCAAATTTCCTCCTTCTTCAACTCCAGCTCCTGTGATAGTGATTAAACCTCCTCGTCTTCTTTAGCGATGATTGCCTGAAGTTTGGACTCGGTAGAAGTATCAATGAAGAGATGCATTCCATCCATGTAATGGTACAACCAGGACACATCAAGACCAACATCCGCCACAGCAGCATCGACAGATTCCTTACAACTAGTTATGATATCTTTGGTGACGTCCCACAACGCCAAAGACCTCATGATCTCAATAATATCCAGCACATCGGCTACAGAGTTCTCCCGTGTGCATAGATGAATTTTACTCACTCCAGGGGAAAAATGACCATATTTATTCCACAGAACAAAATACAAGTTCTTGTGACGAGAAGGGACATTGAAACCACCAACCATCGTGAATTTATGATGAAATAAAATCGGGCATGAAAACTCCAAACCAGTTGTTGGATATCTTTGCACGACACGACCGTCGTTCGAAGGAGGAACATCAGCAACAACATCGTCAAAAAGTTTATCAGTCCCAACATCTTTGACAGTTATCGGCGTCTCACATGAAGGAATGCTAGCGTGAACCGTGCCAGCCTGCATCTGCAAATGCCAATTGGAAAATGATGAGTGTTCAACAACATATCATCATGATTTAGAATAAAGTATGTAAATCGTAAAGTTTACCAATGGGGACTTGTCCACGTTCATAGCTTTTGGAAGAGAAGGCCCTACGTTTTTCTCAAACTTAGTAATAATGCTAGCCTTGGAAGGAACAACGGGACTACGTGTTTGAAGAACCATAGAAGACGGGCCCGTCAGCGGTTTATTAGAATCAATAACAGACGAAGCAAGCGACAGAGGATGGTAGTCGTCCTTATGAGAAGAATCATGTCCCTGAATGGAATCACTTTCAGGAGCAACCACAAAAGGCTTAATCCGATACGTATATCCTGAACCCTGAAGAAATTAGAACATTTATCAAACCGACTAAAAGAAATAACAGGAGAAGGGTGACGTTTTACCTCTTCGACAAAAGTGAGCGGCACACAAGTGGTACTGCGCGAATGAGAACTGAAAGTCTCTGAAAAAACACCCTGCACAAACTCTTTGATGAGGTTAAGTTCTCGATCCCAGAAATACATAAGAGGAAGTTATAGAAGTCTCCCTCCTGGGACACCATAAGCGGATACCACGACCCGAGATATCCGAAGAATCCAGCGTAGTCTTCAGAAGATCAACAGACGATGACACCTCCACACGATGATAAGGAATATTCTAGTCAAATCCCATTTGATGAGCGGCTCTGGCGATGCTATACTTTTGCAACTGGTAAGCTCTAGGAAAAAGAGAAAGGATGTGACCAGGAGTAGAACTTATCATGAAGGAAGCATCTCCAACAACGTCGTCACCGCAACTATCTTTCTCACCTGTATCAAGTACACCATCAGTATTGTTGGAAAAAGTATCAATCTGGGTAATATGATCAGGAACACAACCCCAAGGACGAAAGACTACATATTCTTCATTATCCAGCAAATCTACAAGAGCTACGTCCACAGGCTTCTTCGCATTCGTCCTTTACACACCCTGGCACAAGCTTCTACGACGAAGGGGTTGGAATTCATTATCCGGAGAATACTTTGGGAAATGCTCCCATAACCATGCTTGCACAAACGGAAAGTGGATATGAGATACGACCTCTTTGCCTTCAAAACACTCTACGTCATAGGTAAGAGCATCCAATTGAGAATACAGGAAACCGAGAAACAAACTACCGATGGGTAAGTTTCTACCTTCGGAAAGAGCTACAACTAAGGAAACTACATCATGCTTCAGCATGCCTTCTGGATCACTTTCAAAGATGTCTTGCGATAGCCAGAGAACGAGGAATGCTGCAATTAATACACAAGGTACTGTCTAGAGCCAAACCCTCCACACTAGTCTCACCCCTAAACCAATAAGAAATCCATCTTTCATAACTACTACCCCCTGTAGCACGACAACTTTTGTTAAGATCGTTCACCATTTTCAACAAACCCGAACTTATCTTATCATGTGAATCACTCCACTTCTGAGGGATATTACCATGAATTGGAAGATGCATCAGTACAACCACATCCTCCAGAGTAGTAGTGAGCTCTCCCCAGTTTAGGATGAAAGTGTGAGTAGGCTCACACCAACGAGAGACAAAAGCTACTAAACCCTTTGTATCCTCGCTAATCGACAATATCTCAGAAGCCTTAACAACATGAAAGATCATATCCTTCTTCAGTACTGTCACAACCCTAGGCTTATCCAGCATATGTATCAACCACACAATAAATTTTCTGGGAGAAGGTCTGGCTCTCGAAAAACGGATCGGAGCACCCTTGCAAGTACCTCTTTGCAAGCAAAAACGAATTACCGCTTGAGGGACAATTTTTGAGACAATGTCAGACTTCTCAAAGTTAAGGATGGGCCAACATTCAGGATTCGCCAATCTTTTCTCGGGTTTAACATCGAAGAGCTTATCATTGGTATGAGGAATGTCACAAGGAATTTGGTGGTGTGACGCCTTAGCAGGAGACGATTTTACCTGACTAGACATCTACAAAGAAAGAACACGAGATTTCAATTACGTCGAGTGACATCAAAAGATGAATGCAGCATCATACATGTAAGTAAGTTTCGTAAATCACCTAAGAATGATTTTGCTTCTGCTACACACATCAACGAAAGGACACCACTCACGATGCTCCCTAGAAACCTGAGTAAGAACTAACCTTGTTAGTATTCCTTTTTCTACCTTGATCATATTTACATGTGCAAGATTACTCTAAGCTAGTAGCATTTTTCGAAGCACATAATAATCATGCAAATCGCATTGTTGAACTTATTACTAGGTTTCCGACACCTAGTTTTTTCGACCCAATGACTTATGCACATACATGTATGCAAACAAGACATGATTTTAGTACTGGCCTCGTCAGTTATGGTCCGCCTAATGGCCATGCTGCTAGGACCACCACTGAATGCATATACACGTGTGTGTATATATATATAATAAGACACCAAAAAAAAAAAAACTTTTCAACCTATGGCCAAGCTCCTGTTTGGCCAGCACCATCTTATGGTCACATGCCAACTTACAATGTAACTAAAAGAGCAGGACGCTGCAACAACTCTGGTTAGTCAAGGAATGTTCTGGCCAGCACCATCTTATGGACACACGCCACCCTTTTTATGCTTGGTGTTACACCCTTAAATGCACCTTGCACTTTTTCCCTAAGGATTGACCCGGCACACAGTAGTTCTCTTACCAAGAATGGTTAACTCACTATGTTCA
>JAJJMA010046158.1:0-11360 GCA_023529015.1 Papaver nudicaule
AGATAGCAATATCAGTGGGTTCAACCGAGCTATGCTCTAACAAATATATCCAAATACCAGAAAATACGCTGGTACTCGTGCCCTGGCAGTAACACTTGACAAGTCTTCTGACGCGTATGAAACTGATGATGATGAGGTTTCGAACCTGGCATTCACTGTCGTTGTCTCTGGCAATAGTATACCCATTTCTGCAAATTCTCCAACCTGCACAAGTACTCAAGAGGATACTCATATGATTGCTTTTGTCGTTCCAGATCTGCGATCCTGCACATTCTGCAAAGATAATTGCCACACCTTTAGTCATTGCACGATCTATAAAAAGAGAGTAAAATATGCTAAATGGTTATTAAGGAAGGCCAATAAACTTATTGAACACCTTAACAGTTTCAGAACGACAGCTCATCTCTCTTCATCCATTGTTTTATCCTCAAATGCAGCATCTTCCAATTGTTGCCAAACCGAAGGTGAGAAGTACCTACTCAAAAGGAAAACTAGCGCAAATATTTCGAACTTTGAAATCAACTAGTTATTTTTCAAAAAAAAATAAAAATAAAAAAATCATCTTGTTAGAGCGTTGCTCGGTTGAACCCACTGATATTGCTATCTCAAGTCAGTTGTCAAGTTTATGAGACAAAAACACAATCCTTGATAAGTTTACTCTACAACTCGGACTAGGATAGTTCTAGGTAATCGAGACGAAGACTGATGAATACGAAGACCACTACTTGATAAATCATAACATCCTCGCTGAAGGTTAGAAAGGTATTTCCTTTCCGTATCGTTTTTATCATTTCTATCATACCTATAGTCTATGATGTTGTTTATATGATCCGAAGGTATTTTAGGATTCTTCCCCTTTGCATTTGTCACATCGGTGATATTATGTATAGGTAGAGTATGTTGAATTGTCTCTTGAAATGACCTCAACGGTGAACGCGTACCTGTGTTGGTTATGGCATTCCTGAGAACGAGCAAAGTCTGTATGAACGCGTACATATGAGTTCACTGAATTCTCCTGAATTCTCCTAAACTCCAATTGACTTCTCTATGAACGTGTTCAAACAAGTACTTGGCATGATTAGTTCTCGGACTCGTCATTACTTGGCCCATGGAATTCAACTACTTAATCCAAGCGATGTTCAATCAAGTATTTGGACCAGAAGTCGCAAGCGATGTTCAAACATGATTTGGACCAGAAGTCGCAAACCTTCAATCAAGGTTGAGTCTTCTTTAACTATTGGCCTTGTTCAAAGTTAATAGAAGATTGAGAACGGGTATTCAAGCTATGGACTTTCTTAGTTCCGGAACTTGCTTGAGCCCTACTCAAGGTTGCTTAAACTTTAAGCAAAGCCTCCCTTGGTGATCACTATAAATAGATGACCTTCTGCAAGATACAATCTTAATCCTCTACACATCTGTGTATCCTTGCATAAAGGTTGGTCGTCATCTCGAAGTCCTTTTGGACTACGACTATTGAAAGACTTCACTTGAGGATCGTGAAGCACAGGTCGGAAGTAAAATTCATGATCCTGTATCTTGGGTCAATTGAATATTTTAAATCTTATCACGACCAAGATTTGATAGAAAATTCATAAGGTAGATCATGAATCGTAAACCCTAAAAGTTCCTTAACGTATATACACAAACTAGGTTTAATACTAAGTTCGTCAAAAGTTAAGAGGTAAAGTTGTTTAGGCTAGATCAATAAGCCTTATTCAACAAAATAGATTTCTATTAACCTTGACTTTAAGTCTAAAGGAAATCACAATCGTATTCTCGTTTAATTACTTGGATACTTTTAGGCGTCTTGTTAGAGGCAGGGTAGCGCTAGTCTTCACGAAGGAAAGTGGAGCAACTCATAGGCCTGTAAAAGACGTCAGCTAGGGGAATCAAGTACGTAGGTTTCTGCGGGAGCCAAGAGACGTAGGAGCACATTGGTAGCTGAATTGCTTGTAGGGTGAATTCAGTCTCGATACATTCCAATCCGTAGTCTGAGAGTAGGCTAGCGACTGTATTCGGTTAATACCGAGGGTGTTCACATCTGGACGAGGTCCCGGGGTTTTTCTGCTAGGTTTGCAGTTTTCTCGTTAACAAAATTCTGGTGTCTTGCATTACTTTTCCCTTACGCATTATATTATCTCTGATCTATATAATTGAAGTAATTCCAAGTTTGTTGATTCATAACCTTTGAGTGAATTCATCTCTGTTGAGATCTACAAGAACCACGTTCTTGTTAGGGTTCGGTTCTCTGAATTATACTCAGGTTGTTGTTTGAATATTGATTTGTGAGATCGTTCAAACAACCGAAATCAACTAGGTTCACGAAAACTAAAAGTTGGTGGTGTATCTCGGTATTCCCTCCTTTTCAGTTGGTATCAGAGCAGGCAAACACCTTGTAAAAGACGTAAGTGTCTGTGTTTGACGCTTTCGTGAACTATGAGCACACATTCTGCGAATGTACATGTTCCACCAGTCTTTGATGGCACAAATTATATATGGTGGAAATATGTTATGCGGTCGTTTCTACAATCTTGAGACTTTGACAGTTGGGTCTACGTGATTGATGGAAACACACCACCTACCCTTATTGAGGGAGAAGGTGATGCTGCTTTCACTCGTAATAAGAATCCAAGCGAGTATGATGAAAACGACAGAGCTAAAGCAAAATTAGAAGCTGATGCGCTTAACGCCATCATTCACGCCATAACTCCCGATCTGCATCATCATGTGGAGACATGTGAATTTGTTAAAGATGCTTGGGATATTTTGAAAACAGTATACGAAGGTAATATTGCGGAGAAAGAAGCAAGACTTCAAAATCTCATGACTGATTGGGAAAATCTCCGAATGTCTGTTGAAGACACCTTTATAGAATTTGAACACAAAATCTCTGAAATCGTGAACGCCTCTCTATCACTAGGGAAAATCATTGAAGAAGGAGATATTGTGCGAAAAATTCTAAGGTCACTTCCTCCCAGATATGATTCAAAAAAACATGCCATCCAAGAAAAACATGGATTTGACATATCAAGAGGTGATTTGGTTTTTAAACTAAAAATCTTTGATTATGAGCATCAAAGTAAAGTCATATCCCTAAAATCTCAGACTATTGAGACACCTCTTGATAAAATTCCTGATTCTGAATTTGATGATGAGGACCGGAAGTTTCTTCCACTCGTCTCTCAATGGTTGAAAAAGAAAAATAACTCACAAACTTTTTCGTCTCCCAACAAAAACCAGAATCGGGAAAATACAGAAGATTTACCACAGTGCTTCAAATGTCTAGGTTATGGACATATCTCTCTTGATTGTCCTAAGAAAGACTACTGTGATAAACTGAAAGCCTTCAATGCAACTCTTGACTGTCTTGAAGAGGAACACTTGGGGCTCTCTCCTTTGCATAAGGATCTGTGCATTCAACTTGCTTGTCTCTAAGTGCTCAACATGATGATATTCATCAAGATAAGCAAGACTGTCCTTTGACAAAAAAACTCATTCTGCTTCAAAAAGATCTTGAAAAAGAACGGCTTGAACATAAAGCAGACAGGGAACGATTCATGCTTGAATTGTCAAACCTTGAGTCTCGTATTCAGAACTTTGAAATACACTCTTTTTCTAGTATAATGTATCTTCATAACATTGAAACTCAACAGTTGAGAGAAGATAACGTAATACTCAGGAACAAATTAGACAGTTTGTCTACTTCAAAAGAAGCTTCCGTTGAGAGTGAAAAAGTGAATAATTGTAGAACTTCTTTAAAGAAGTTGTCTCACATGAGACCTCCTCGTGATCTTGAATCGCGACCTACAACTATTGCTTCTGTTAAAAAGCCTGCCTCCCCTAAGACTATAAAGAAATGGGTTGAGAAAAGGCATGTCAAACAGGTCATTAAAGATAACAAGTCTATTAATTCTGGTCTTCAGAAAATATTAACAAGTCTCTTTTAAATTGCAGAAAAATCATTCATTTTATGGAGACGAACCTATCAGACATGATTGAAAAGGCTGACCATCCAGGTATGTCCTCTACTAGCAGCTCGTGGACCTCATCAAAAAGAAAGAAGAGGAGTTCACGAAGTCCTATAGACCGGACCCTGCTGTCCCTTTCTCAATAAAAGACAGAACTCTCGCTATTAGTAATCCTTGTAGCGAGAAAAGATCTAAAATAGGATTTTGTTTAAAAGGTTCTCAAGATCATAAACAAATATTTACCTATTATCTATATAAGACAATAATCTATCATCTCTTATAATTGTTGAGCAATGATCTCCAAAAGAGATGCGTCCACGCACAAAGGATTATGTGATCCTTTGTCCTGATGGTTTATGATCACCAATGTTGTCATCATAATTGTCTTACAACACCTATCTTACGCCACCTGAAATTGCAGTGAGTCGAAGCAAAATTTTGTAATTAAATGGTGCTACAATGAAGAGTCCAAAATGTAATGACTCGATGTGGATGTCAACATTTTTTTTGTGCTACTTCTAGAATTCTCCCTGCCTCTGGCTCCTAAGGCAAGAGTCGAGAACATGATCCATGAGAATCTCTATGAGCAAGCCAAAATGAATATATGCTCTTAAAATCATATTGTTGACATTTTTAAACTTATTATTTGGGGTAAAAAATTGTTTTATGATATGAACCATTGTGGTCACACTGGGCTTACACTATCTTTTTACCTCAATAAAAATCTGCTATTTAAAGGACGTTCACGACTTCTCATGAACGAAAACATGTCCCTTTAAAATCCTAAACTCTGTGTCTGAACCTTAAAAGGTAAGAGTAGGAAGGGTTATTCAATCAGTCTAAAAGAAGGAATTCTTCTCTCCATAGAACTGAAACTGCAAGATGAATGACAATACATGGACCGTTGTTCTTCCTTCCTGTAAAAAGATAAGAATTGAACCTTCAGACAGTGAATCTAGTATGACTCAAGCATTGTCTGCTCAATGCTCAATTCCATGTGTTTCTGAAGAACAGATAGGCATCTGCTATGAAACTTGACGTTGTTCTTGAACACGTTCAAAGTTTAAGCAAGGAGCTTGACAAGCTCACCAAACTCATCACTGACCTCACCTCAGGAGTATCTGCTATTGAACAAGACTGAACTACCTATGAAGAACTATAGAAGGAGGTAACTGAAGAATAATTTTTTTTTCTTCTTTGCATTATCTAGATGAGAAAAAATATTTGTTCAGAAAAAGAAGCATTCTTGCCTAAGTCATCTTGGCTTTAGATTTTATGAGTGATTTGCTTGAATGCATTACCTAGTTTTCATCAATTAATAGAGGTTATTAAATTAAAGTTTAATTGATGATTGCAATGCTTGATCTTAATTGATTATCTGTATGAATGTATTGCATAAATCGTGAACTTGCCTTTTTAGCCATACCACCCGTTCGGGTAAAGTAGTTCATGACGATCGATCAAAATCCATGCTTCTGACTCTTATAGCTAAGGGGAGACGATTTTGATAAAGAGGAACCTCGTAGGATACAATGTTGAACTCCGCTGGATTAAATGTTGTACCTGTAATTCTTAGTCTTACAACCACTAGGAAGGGGTAACCTAATGTTTTCTCTAAAGGCGATGATTGACTGAAACTCTCTGAGAAAGTAGGAAGATTAAACCTTGAATTCCTATTTGACCGTAACTGGCTAGGAAAGAAAAACATAATTACAATTTTACTTGTGAAATTGTACTTCACCCAAGAATTTATTCCAAATCCTTGCTTGGGAAGGTCGTCGCGTTGTTCCTTATGGAATGACACATAATGGGGAATAGTTCTTTTTGAACTTTTGCTTCATGGTAATATCTTTTTGGGGTGTGCGGCTGTGGAATTTGCGAGAGAATTGCATCTTTTTATCTCTCGTTTCAGGTATGTTTACCTTTGTCTACATTGATTATTGTTGTTTTGTGAGGATTCTAATATTTCTTTTTCTTTGTCTATTTTATGACAAAAAGGGGGAGAAATCTTGTAGTAAGGGGGACTAAAATCTTTCTATCTACTATGAAAATTGTCTACGACATTGTCATAGGGGGTGTAAAATCGATGTGCTTGTCATGTCAAAGCAAAAGTTAATGTATTGAGTAAGGGGGAGAACAAATCATATTGTGTAGTATCTTGAAGCATCGATGCAATATGCTTACAAGTTTTACAAACTACTCAAATGCATAACAAACTCTTGTTGGACTATGTCCTTCTAGAACCAAGATGTGTGGTGACTTTGAAGTTTGTTATCTCTACCTTGAATCTTCAGTTGCAGGAACACTCTTATCTGAAGACGCTGAAGATTACAAGAAGATCAAGTACATTATGGTTAGGGCTAAAAGATTACTTTTTGAATCCATATGTAAGATTGGTCTTGTCACTAAAATTGACAAAGGGGGAGATTGTTAGAGCATTGCTCGGTTGAACCCACTAATATTGCTATCTCAAGTCAGTTGTCAAGTTTAGTTGACAAAAACACAATCCTTGATAAGTTTACTCTACAACCTCGGACTAGGATAGTTTTAGGTAATCGAGACGAAGACCATTGAAGACGAAGACCGGAGCTTACTACTTGATAAATCATAACGTCCTCGCTAAAGGTTAGAAAGGTTTTTTCCTTTCCGTATCGTATTTGCCATTTCTATCATACCAATAGTCTATGACGTTGTTTATATGATCCGAAGGTATTCTAGGATTCTTTCCCTTTGCATTTGTCACATCTGTGATATTATGTATAGGTAGAGTATGTTGAATTGTCTCTTGAAAAGACCTCAACGGTGAACGTGTACATGTGTTGGTTATGGCATTCCCGAGAACGAGCAAAGTGTGTATGAACGCGTACATATGAGTTCACTGATTTCTCCTGAATTCTCCTGAACTCCAATTGACTGCTCTATGAACGCGTTCAAACAAGTACTTGGCATGATTAGTTCTCGGACTCTTCATTACTTGGCCCATGGAATTCAACTACTTAATCCAAGCGATGTTCAAACAAGTATTTGGACAAGAAGTCGCAAACGATGTTCAAACATGATTTGGACCAGAAGTCGCAAACCTTCAATCAAGGTTGAGTCTTCTTTAACTATTGGCCTTGTTCAAAGTTAATAGAAGATTGAGAACGGGTATTCAAGCTATGGACTTTCTTAGTTCCGGAACTTGCTTGAGCCCTACTCAAGGTTGCTTAAACTTTAAGCAAAGCCTCCCTTGGTGATCACTATAAATAGATGACCTTCTGCAAGATACAATCTTAATCCTCTACACATCTGTGTACCCATGCATAAAGGTTGGTCGTCATCTCAAAGTCCTTTTGGACAACGACTATTGAAATACTTCACTTGAGGATCATGAAGCACAGGTCGGAAGTAAAATTCTTGATCCTGTATCTTGGGTCGATTGAATATTTTCAATATTATCACGACCAAGATTTGATAAAAACTTCATAAGGTAGATCTTGAATCGTAAACCCTAGAAGTTCCTTAACATATATATACACGAACTAGGTTTAATACTAAGTTCGTCAAACGTTAAGAGGTAAAGTTGTTTAGGCTAGATCAATAAGTCCTATTCAACAAAATAGATTTCCATTAACCTTGACTTTAAGTCTAAAGGAAATCACAATCGTATTCTCGTTTAATTACTTGGATACTTTTAGGCGTCCTGTTAGAGGCAGGGTTGTGCTAGTCTCCACGAAGGGAAGTGGAACAACTCCTAGGCCTGTAAAGGACGCCAGCTAGGGGAATCAAGTACGTAGGTTCTGTGGGAGCCAAGAGACGTAGGAGCACATTGGTAGCTGAATTGCTTGTAGGGTGAATTCAGTCTCGATACATTCCAGTCCGAAGTCTGAGATTAGGCTAGCGTCCGTATTCGGTTAATACTGAGGGTGTTCACATCTGGACGAGGTCCCGGGGTTTTTCTGCTAGGTTTGCAGTTCCTCGTTAACAAAATTCTGGTGTCTTAATTGCATTACTTTTCCCATCCGCATTATATTGTCTCTGATCTATATAATTGAAGTAATTGCAAGTTTGTTGATTCATAACCTTTGAGTGAATCCATCTCTGTTGAGATCTACAAGAATCACGTTCTTGTTAGGGTTCGGTTCTCTGAACTATACTCAGGTTGTTGTTTGAATATTGATTTGTGAGATCGTTCAAACAACCGAAATCAACTAGGTTCACGAAAACTAAAAGTTGGTGGTGTATCTCGGTATCCCCTCCTTTCACATCTGTATAATCATAAATAAAGATGAATCATTTTCAAAACATTTTTTTTTAATTTCTTAAAATACAAAAATCCTTTAAATAAATTTAGAAAGAAAATATTTTTTCGTTAAAAATATGTTTTCAAAAATTATATTGCCTTAAGTTCGAAAATTTTGCTTATTGATTTCGAAAATCCTTTTGAGATATTCCTGGAAATATTTATGTATCCCTGATACTATAAGTAGAAATGGTGTGTGAGATTTTCATCTCAAGACTACCATGAATCCGGAATTGGTATCTTCTTCCTCGAATGCTCTAAATGCTATATCGGTTTCCAATGGTATTACCGATCTATCTCTTGATGATAAGAAACCTATTGGTTGAAACAAGAGAAAAAGATACTATGTTGCAAAGAAGGAGGAACTGGAACAGAGAAACAATATGTTTGTAGAACAATCTGCTACTGCATGGGAGCAAATCAAACTTGATATACGTGTTCTCGCTGACTGTTTCTCTAAAATCGTTCAGATGCAAGAGACTTTTATGAATCAACAAGTCTATCTTCTTGGGGAATTGTTCAAGGCTAAAACTGAAGCGCAAAATCCTGTGTCTAATCCTGAATGAACTTTTCCAATTGTAGCTAAATAGATCTACTTTCATTTCGGAATTATGATGCAAGAAAAATTAAAATAATAAGTGTTTTATTATGAATGAATATTTCTTCCGAAAAAAAAATAATCAGGAAAATCAAAAATAAAAATATATATTACGCCAGTTTCAAATGTAACATTTGATTTAATATTCCAAATCTATTATGAATGTATGTTGCAGGTTATCAAGATAATTCTTTATCTCCTATGGAGCTGATCTATATAATTGTTTTAATATCTTGATATCTAGGCCTCCTTATGTTTGTGGTTGTTATGTTTGTACTAATGACTTTGTAAGCAGGTATAAGAATAACTATGTAAGGAGGAGATTGATTTTATGCTAGTCACAATGCTATTGGATCTCTTTGTGTCTTATGACAAAGAGTTATAACATACATATAAATCAGTGGTTTTGGTATAATCTAGTAAGACTACGAACGTGTTCGAAAATCCAAAACCAGATCTTAGTCTTTTTCTGGCGAAGACTATTCTATTGTTCTCATGTCCGAAGGAATGACAACCAACGGGGGAGATTTCTTTTGTGAACTTGCGCTTAATAGAAAAATATCTTTAGGGGAGCGTGGTTGTAGAATATACAGGGAATATACCTCATATCTGCTTATATCTTTTATATTTCCTGGCAGGTTACTTGCGTTGATTATTATATATATATTGTGTAACTTGTCGAAATGCTGACCCTTATGAATGCAATCATTCTTATATGTTGAATCGAGTTCTCTGAACTTGAGCATTTATCTCGAACCCAAATATTTTGGAGACCCTTTGTCAATTCTTTTTGACAAAAAGGGGGAGAAATATTGATAGCTTGACTTGTCCAGTGCTTGGTCTTTGATAGTAAGCAGTGTCATATGGGGAGAAAAATGCATGTGCGTATATTGAAAAATGAATGAAAGCATTAACTAAGGGGGAGTAACACTAGATGTTACTAGCACTGTAGACTTTCGCGTTGTGCTACAGTTGATAACAATACGTCGGACTTGATAGACATCCGAGCTTACATTCAGGGGGAGTAAGTGTATTGGTTATCATTTGGTTTTTCAATAGTACATATCTTGTTTGCAGACCGACATATTTTGCAGGTACTATTGGTGTATTGTCAAGCTAAGTAGAAGAACTCGAAGCGTAAAACTTAGGTTTAAAATTACCCGTTCATCTATGTAAAGAGTTTTTGTCACTAAAATTGACATAGGGGGAGATTGTTAGAGCATGGCTCGGTCAACCTCACTAAGTGTTGGTATGCCAAGATTAGTTGTCAAATTTAGTGATCAAAACTCGACTGCCAAACAACACACATTAGGTAAAGTCATGAGTGAGTTAGCTTTAGGTTGTGGAAGATTTTGGTATGATTTGGAATCACTACTTGAAGAGTTGAAGAAAGACTGAAGATTAAACAAAGACATCCGGCTTCATCATTCAAGAGGTTAGTGAATCTAAATAACGCGATTCCATTATCTTTTACACTTGTGCTACAAAAGACAAAAACATAACTCTATTCTTGAGCTTTACGTTATGACTTGATCACCTGTGATCAGTGTGTCTTAAGATAACTCCACTTTATCGCTTGTGATATTTGTGCTAAAGTTATGACGTTCCAATATTGCCGCTATTTGGTTGTTGTCCATAAGGTTATAATCGTCCTATTGGAAATCGGGTGGCGATAGTCCTCGCGACGGGCTGTGAGGCAACTCTTGCATAAGACAGTAAAGGACGTTTGTTTGCGTAAGGGAGTACATGTGCCTGACCACCTTGCTGTGGTTGGATGCGTAGGAATACTGAAGGGAAATATTTGTGACTAATAATCGTATTAGGGTCATATTGTCTGCACCAACTAGTTCGAAGTCTGAGAGTTGGTGTGTTAGGGGCTTAATTCTTAAGAGTATTCAGATTGGACGAGGTCCCGGGGTTTTTCTACGAGTTTGTACTTTCCTCGTTAATAAAAATCTTGTGTGTACTTTACTTTACTTCCGCGTTATATTTGATTTATCATTTATAATTAAAGTATCGTACTTGGTTGTTGACATAGCCTTTCAGAATCTTGTATTGACTCCCTTGTGTGAATCAATCATATCTGAAGGAGATCTTGTTCTTGAGTTCTTGATTACAGGAACCGTTCAAGGTTTGACTTATATGTGGACTAAAATAAAAGATTGGTGGTGTACTCGGTACCCTCGTCTTTTCAATCCGAGTTGAATAAATATATCATGATGGAGGCTAATTATTGGGAACAGAGAATGAAACATAGATGGGCAAGAAATGGGGACAAGAATACAAGACAATTTCATCTTTCGGTTCTAAAAAGAAGAAGGAAGAATAATATTTTCTATATCATGAAGAAGATCAGTCTTAGACTAATGAATATTCAGAGATTGCAGACACGTTGGTGAAATACTTCAAAGATATTTCCAACAACCAAGTTGTGTGCAGATACCATTACATTTACACAACTCATTATTCTATGGATTCGACTCAAAGTGATTCGATTTCTCATATTTCTTTT
>JAJJMA010046161.1:0-11536 GCA_023529015.1 Papaver nudicaule
TTTGAAAGTTGTAAATCTGGTTGAGCTAAGAATAGGTTGAATGGCTGAATCGTCTGTGAACAGTGGTTTTTCTCCGTCTATGAATTCAGCATCCCTAAATTCTTCTCCCAATGATAATATGAGCGGAAAGGTGATATCTTGTATACTTGATGATACAAATTACCTTGTCTGGTCTCACTGCGCAAAACTCCATATCACGGGTAAAGGAAAGCTTGGATACTTGACTGGAAGCAAGGCTTGTCCAGCACCTGAAGACCCTGTGTATGAGACATGGGTTCAAGAGAACGCCATGATAATGAGTCTACTTCTGGACTCAATGTCTCCTGATCTAAGGAGCAGTTACATGCGTTTAGCTACAGCAAAAGAAATATGGGAGGCTACTGCCCAGATATATGTTGTTAGCGGCGATGCTACACAGATCTATGATCTGAATAGACGAATTATAGAGACTCGTCAAAGTAACCGGCCACTATCTGTCTACTACAACTCTCTCCAAGCTCTCTGGCAAGAACTTGACTTCCTACAGCCCTTAGACATGGAGTGTGCAGCCGACACAGTCAAGCTGCAGAAGAGAATCGAAAAAGGAAGAATCATCGAGTTCCTTGCTGGACTTGACTCAGACTTCGATCCAATCAGAGTTCAAGTATTGGGGAAAGATCCTTTGCCGACTCTACGAGGAGTGTATGGGATTGTCAAGTCAGAAGAACTTCGCCGTGCTGCTATGGTACCTCCAGCACCATCCACTGATGCCTTAAGAACAGTTATTCCATCAACTTGTGTACCAACAGTTACACGAGAGAACAACAGACAACCAGACGAGAAGGATGCTCTATATTGTGACTACTGTCACAAGCGTAGACATACCAGGGACTCTTGTTACAAGCTCAATGGTCATCCTCAATGGCAGAACAACAATCGAAGAGGGGGTAACTCGAGAAGCAGTAATGGAGGAAGAAGAGGCAGTCGCAGTGGTGGTTCAATGGCATACAACACTACTGATGAGGGGGAGTTCCAATCTACACCCGCATCAAGTAATTCTCGTTCTTCAACTCATGCACAGATGGAGCAAATGATCAAGAACTATGCAAAGTTGCTGTCTTCCAAAGAAGAAGTTATTGGATCTAGCTCCTTGGCTCATTCAGGCAACACAGGAAATTGTGGAAGGGCATTAAACACCACATGTGAGAAAGCCAAGGATTCGTGGGTCATAGATAGTGGAGCAAACAAACACATGTCCACTAAATCAGACTCGTTCACCACCTATAGCACTAATCCTAGTAAGTCATATATCTTGACAGCAGATGGGTCTCCAACCAGTGTATCCGGTGAAGGATGTATACCCATCACCAAATCTATGTCTCTAGATACAGTTCTACATGTCCCTCAGTTATCTTGCAGCCTTCTCTCTATCAGTCAAATAACCAAAGCTCTAAAGTGCAGTGTTACTTTCTTTGACACTTATTGTGTATTTCAGGACCTTCTCACAGGAGCGACGATTGCAACTGGTAAAGAGAGAGGGGGCCTCTACTACTTGGATTTGCAAGATACAACCCATGTGAACGGTTCAAGGGCTTGCAACTCGACAAGTATATCCAAGGTTGAAGAAGAAATCTGGTTATGGCATAAAAGATTGGGGCATCTGTCTTTTTGGTACCTTAAAAGGTTGTTTCCTAAGTTGTTTTCTGGAATTAATGTATCTAAACTCCACTGTGAAGTGTGTGAGTTAGCTAAGCATCAACGTGTTCCGTACCCGTTAAGTATAAATAAAAGTGTATCTCCGTTTGCAATTGTTCACAGTGATGTTTGGGGTCCTTCACGTGTCGTCAGTACTTCTGGGTGTCGATGGTTTGTTACCTTCATTGATGACTACTCCAAAGTCTCATGGGCCTACTTACTGAAAGACAAGGGTGAAGTCTACTCTGTGTTCAAAATATTTCACAAGTTCGTTCTTACTCATTTTCAGAAAAGGATTCAGATATTAAGATCTGATCGTGGTGGTGAGTACTTAAACCAAGGTTTATCTTCTTATTTCGCAGAAGAGGGAATTGTTCACCAAACCACCTGCACCGATACTCCTCAGCAAAATGGGGTTGCTGAACGTAAGAATCGTCACTTGTTGGAGGTTGCTAGATGCCTATTGTTTGGTATGAATGTTCCAAAATTGTATTGGGGTGAGGCTATAGGTACAGCAACACATTTGATCAACAAAATGCCTTCTCGGTCTCTTGAGTTTCAAACACCCCTGGAGGTGCTGTCTCTTGGTACTTCATTTCAGCCCCCTTCCCGTGCTCCACCAAAAATATTTGGATGTGTTTGCTATGTTCATGTCCACAAACAAGGCAGGAGTAAGCTAGATCCTAGGGCTCTTAAGTGTGTTCACCTAGGATACTCTGCTAACCAAAAGGGATACAAGTGTCACCATCCTCCCACTGGAAAGATGTTTGTCTCCATGGATGTGACTTTTAATGAAGATACTCCTTACTTTTCAGGAATCGAGACTTCTCTTCAGGGGGAGAGGAGAAATCATGGAGTTCAGTCTGGGTTTGACTTGTGGTATGACCTACCTTCATCACCTAGCACAAGTACTACATCACCGGCTTTGGTTGATACTACACCACCAACTGAAGCTGATACCACACCATTAGTTGTTGCTCCTGAGGTGGATACTATACCACTGGTTATAGCTGATACCACGCCTTTGGTTGTCGCTCCTGAGCTTCAAGTCTACAAAAGAAGAAACAAGGAACCTCTTTCTACAGTTCCAGTTCCAGCAGAAGCTACTTCGAGTACCAATGACAATGCTACTTCAGCTGAGAAGGATGTTTCAGTCGATAATGATGGTTCAGCTGACGAGTCCACCAATGTAGTAGAAGAAGATCCTAGATATCCTACTCGTACTCGTAAACCTCCTTCTCGATATGGTTTTTCTACCGAGCATCCTATTTCCAATTATGTGTCTTCTCATCGTTTGTCACCCACTTATATTGCATTCGCTAACCAACTATCTGCGGTGACGATTCCTACAAGGATTGAAGATGCTATTGCTGACCCAAAGTGGAAGACAGCTACAATAGAAGAAATTGCAGCACTTGATAAGAACTCCACCTGGGATATTGTCAAGTTACCTAAGGGGAAGAAGACAGTTGGCTGTAAATGGGTGTTTACTGTGAAGTTCAGGGCTGATGGACAGATTGAGAGACGCAAGGCAAGGCTGGTAGCCAAGGGCTACACTCAGACATATGGGATCGACTATCTAGAAACTTTTGCACCAGTCGCAAAGATGAATACCATTCGTGTCTTACTATCTGTAGCAGCAAACAAAGAATGGCCTCTTCACCAACTTGATGTGAAGAATGCTTTCCTGAATGGTGACTTGGAAGAAGAAGTGTACATGGACATTCCTCCAGGTTTTCAGAATGCTAGCAATCAGGGTAAAGTATGCAAGCTGAAGAAGTCCTTGTACGGGTTGAAACAATCTCCAAGAGCATGGTTTGGGAGGTTTACACAAAGTATGCTGAGATGTGGATATCACCAAAGTCAGGCAGACCATACCTTGTTTATCAAACACTCGCACAATGGAAAGAAATACAGCATGCTTATTGTCTATGTGGATGACATTGTGATGACAGGAGATGATGCAGAAGAAATTGAGAAGCTGAAGTCTTACCTGGCTAAGGAATTTGAGATGAAAGACCTAGGAGACTTGCGATACTTCTTAGGAATTGAAGTGGCGAGATCGAAGGAAGGGATATTCATCTCACAGAAGAAATATGTGTTGGATCTCCTAACAGAGACAGGGATGTTGGGTTGTAAACCTATTGACACACCGGTGGAACCAAATCAGAAGCTGGGACTAGATACCAACGGCACTCCAGTCGACAAGGAGAGGTACCAAAGATTAGTGGGTAAACTAATCTATCTATCTCACACTCGCCCTGATATTACATATGCTGTAAGTGTAGTAAGTCAGTTTATGCATGCTCCAAGAGAGACACACATGGACGCAGCATATCGGATTCTCCGCTACCTAAAATCTGCACCAGGAAAAGGACTGATGTTCACGAAGAACAACAATGTAAGGGTCGAAGCATATACAGATGCTGACTGGGCAGGCTCAGTAATTGATCGTAGGTCTACCTCTGGGTATTGTTCCTTTGTAGGAGGAAATCTAGTAACTTGGCGCAGCAAGAAACAATCAGTAGTAGCAAGATCTAGTGCAGAAGCAGAGTTTCGTGCCATGGCTCAAGGAATCTGTGAAATACTGTGGCTAAGAATACTTCTTACCGACATCGGGTTCAACATGACAACATGTCCTATGAAGCTATACTGCGACAACAAGGCGGCCATCAACATTGCTCATAATCCAGTGCAGCACGACAGAACCAAGCATGTGGAGATTGATAGACACTTTATCAAAGAAAAGTTGAATGAGGGAATAATCACTATTCCATTTGTAAGGACAGGAAATCAAATAGCAGATATTCTGACTAAAGGAGTTCCGAGTCGACCGTTCAACTCCTTTCTTGACAAGCTGGGAATGCGAGATCTCTACGCACCCGCTTGAGGGGGAGTGTAGAAATATCTGTGCACAAGTTAGTCTTTAGAGTGCTTAGGTGGCACTGAACGTGCTGTTGCACATTAGGTGGCACTGAACGTGCTGTTGCACATGTGTAAACTTACTTAGGATGTATCTGGCCCTATATTGGGGTTTGTATAGAATCATTGAACTAAGTGTATATAAGGGGGACTCTCCCAAGTGAATAAAATAACTCTTTCACTTATCTCTCTCTCATTTTCTACATCAATATCTTGGCTAGATAATTGGTTTATTGTACTTCCGTAAAGATTTTATAATGTCTATTGACCATGATGAGAGGTAGGATTCCAAACTGAGGATTCAAATCCTCCAACCTATAACAAACTAATCTATAACAAGGAAATGTTCAACAAAAGCAAAGCAATACAAAGCTAGAAAAGGAGTTCCATCTGGGAAGTGTATTTTTTTCACACTAGGAACGTTATACTTGTATGCATCCATTCAACCGTCTTCATGATAAAAACAGCATATTACAATAAACACATGTAAATGCAACAAGTATTATCCACCCGGTCCCACAGAGATCAACAAGACCCAACATAAGACGAACTCGTAAACGTTATTGAAATAGCTTGAAGGACATTATCCATAAAAAGCTTACCTGCATCACCTATATCCATAAAAAACCGAAACATAGGACCATCTCTATCATTCTTGGTAACAGCTGCAAACATCTTTTTAAGCCACTCCGGTGTTCTACACAAAACATTAATCGATATTAAACACAGGCACACATCAATTGTAACATGACAAATTTGCATAGACAGAAAAGGGGCAATTCTGGAAAGTTATACCTTTTAGACAGAAAAGGGATTTGGAAATGAGTAGAAACAGCCATAAGACCAGTCCCAGAAACATCACACATACTAAAAACCTGCCCAACAAAAGCAGGCCCAGAACTCCTTGATATTCTCACAGTTGAAGGAAACCCATTCGGGTTCGGGTTCGAATTCGGTCTCTTCATTGATGAATTTTCATCGGAACTGTGAAATGAAGATGATGAAAACAGTAACGGGACACAAATTGAAGATGGGTTTGGGGTTTGAGGGTCGGATGGTGGTGAGTCTGAGTGAGTTGGGCGATCCAGAGGAGACCATTGTTGGTGGTTTAACAGAGAGTGAAGAGTAGAGGAAGTTGAGTGTATAAACTTAAAGATGGGGTTTTGATGGTGATTTGATTCATTATTTGAAGAACCCATGAAGAGGAATTATATGAACAGAGGAAGCAGGAAGGAGGAGGATTTTATTTACTGTATGAACCCTTTTCTCTCTCTCTGTGGAATTTTATTTCTGTCTGCAATTTGGAGAAGAAAAATAGAGGATAATGTGTTCAGTCAGATGGTGTGGTCTGACTCGGTCTGAATGTCAATCTGAATTGTTGTTGTTCTGATTTTTTTTATTGATGGGGTTACAGACTTATGCATGACCAATAAAACTTACATGGGCTGCGAAGATTATCGGTGTACTATTGAGTAGCCCTAAATTTTTAGTTCTTTATAGGTCGAGCTAATATTTTTTTCCCAGGCCATCGGTCAAAACCGTCCGTAATAGAGTGGTAAAGTTGTTGGATTAAAGTTCACAGCCAAAGTTGAGTCTGTAACACATTAAAGTTAGATTTGGAAACTTGCTTTGAGCCCTTGAGAAAGTATGCAAGCCCTTGTTTTGTCACTCCCCCTAGTAATTTTTGAGACCCCTTTAGTTTTCCAACTTTTTTAAATACTAAACTACCCCTCACATGATTAGAGTTAATAATAAGATTAGAGTTAATAATAAGATTAGAGTTAAGTATATACTTAAGGTTTTGGATAATTTTGGTGAGAGAAAATCAGAATTTTGGGGAGATTTTTGTGTGGAGAGGGGAAGAAAAAGAGGGAAAAAAAGAAAACATTTTGGGTTTTTGGTGTGATTCTTGTTTTGTTTGTGTGTTTTCTGAAATGTTTGGTGGGGATAACATTGATGAACCTCATCGTAACAAACATACAATGATCGTTGCGAGAAATCCGGTTATTGGAGAATCTTCATCGTCACGAAACGTTTTACCGGAAACTCAAGAAAACAACGATTTCGATGATTTTTTTGTCCCAAATCCTGAAGATGAGCACTTATATGAAGAACCCATTGCTTCAAATACACAGGTATACTTCAAAATCATGTTTTATGGCCGAAATCGAGCTAAAGGTGAGACTTTTATGTCTCACCAGCGCCATATTCGGCCCCTATTATGGCAGCCGAATGTTCAAGACGAAGAACAGTTCGGCTGCCATAATAGGGGCCGAATGTTGTTTTTTTCTAAATATATTGACACATTCGGCCTCTAAACTTTAGCAGCCGAATCCTGATTCGGCTGCTAACCTAAGTACCAATAGAGGCCGAATGTAGGCTGCTGAATAAGAACTTGGATTCTTATTTTACAGCGTCACATTCGGCTGGCAAAAGCTTTCAGAATAGGGGCCGAATGCTAATTCGGCTTGTAAATTTTAGCAGCCGAATGTACATTCGGCTTCTAACATGAGTTATCGTGCCAGCCGAATGTTAATTCGGCTGGCACGATGAGCCAGAATAAAAGCCGAATGTGGATTCGGCTACTAACATTTGAAGGCCGAATGTTGCATGCTTACATGTGTTTCTCTCTTGTAGGTTGTTCCGGGTGGTATTGAAACAACCGCCGAAGATGTGGATCCCTTACAAACCATTCACGAAGATACTAGAGATCATTATCTACCTTTTCTCGGCTTGGTAGTTTTTTTTTACCTCGCTCTTCTCTTTTAGTCAACCCCATTGTATTTCAAATTCTTAGTTGTTTCGATTTGATTATGTAGACTTGGAAAAGTAGAGACGAATGCCGAGATTGGATCGTAGAACATGCAAAGAGAATAATGGGCGTGCTCGTAAAAGGTAGGGAAAGCTATGAACGGCGGTTAGTGATGGTTTGTGAGAGGAGTGGGGTAAGCACCTTGGTGAGAAGACACACGAAGAAACAAGTTCGAAAGCCCGGGAAGACGGATAAAAGGTACAAGACAATGACAAGGAAAGCGAATTGCCCTTTCAAGGTAGTTTTTAACTGCAACCGTACCGAAGAATTGTGGCATATGAATCCAAACATGGATTGCCGTCATAATCACGAACGTCCACATGACCTTCACGGACACTACAAAGTCGGAGCATTCAAACCAAATGAGTACAAGGAAATCGAGACGTTGTCGGAATTACGTGTCCCTCCCATAAAAATACTAGGGAAGTTGAAAAAGGATAACCCGGAGAACAAGAGTAGCTTGAAACAAGTATACAATGCAAGAGCTACAATTAAAAGGAGGGGTTGCCAAGGTAGGAGTGTGATTAAACAATTGATGTGGTTATTTGAGCAACACAACTACACGGTCAAGAAGGATTTGGATGGCAAAGGAAGAGTGAGAAACTTATTCATTGCCCACCCGGCAATGGTCCAATTGGCCTTATGCTTTCCAGAAGTTCTTTTGTTGGACTGCACTTACAAAACTAATAGGTATCAAATGCCCTTGTTGAACATACTTGGTCATACGTCGACAAAGGCACCATTCACGGTGGCATTTGTTTTTATGAATGACGAGACGACCGAGAGTTATGAATGGGCATTGGACGCATGTAAGATGCTCTACGATCCGGAAGTGCTTCCCAAGGTATTTGTGACCGACCATGAAGATGCATTGATGGCGGCTATAAGAAATGTATTTCCCGACGCCGTGAACTTCCTTTGCACCTATCACATTTGGAATTGTGTCAAGAAAAAGTGCCAACCGATAATACAACCTATCAAGGTGGGTGAAATTCAGAAGATTAAAAAGACACCGGAAGATCAACGAGAGCCTTTGGAAAAGGAGTTCCTTGCTAAGTTTGAAGCGAATGAAGAAATGTTTAGATTATTCTCGGAAGAGTGGGATAATTTGGTTTTTTCACCGACCCGTGGAATTTATAACTCAAGGTATGAATTGTTTGTTGATCGTTGGAGCGTACAGTTCGACGAAGTCATTAAGTATTTGAAGAAAGAATTGTTGGATCATCATGCAGTACGGTTTATTTACGCTTTCACGAATGAACACAAACACTTCGGGAACCGAGTCACAAGCATGGTGGAGTCGTCTCATTACCGATTGAAGAAGAACTTATTTGGGTGTATCGACTCGTTCGTCTCCCTCTTCGATTCATGGAATGAGTATTTCACATGTGATGTTAGGAGGATCCTTGAAGAATTTGAATGGAATAGGATGATGCAACACCAAACTTATGGGGACCACAAGATGCTCCGCGGCCTTACTCATAACGTCTCACATCTATGCATCGAGATATTGATGAAAGAGAGAAAGAAAAAGGATAAACACAACATCCAACCGGGCGATGAATGTAATTGCATGTTGATGGAATCGATGGGACTTCCATGTCGACATATCATGGCCAACTACGAAGACCCCGATCTCATACCTTTTGAGGATATTGATCCACATTGGAAGCAATTAAGCTTTGTTCCTCGTCCAACCGATGATCCCGACGAACCCTTGGAGGAGACGGATGTTGGAAAAAGGCTCCTTGAGAAGTACAACCGAAGTAACCGGGCGCAAAGGCAAATTCTATTGCACCAGTTGATACCGATCGTGGAGCCATACACCGAGGAGGGATTGGAAGAACCGGAGGTTAGGCCGGGAAAGGGTAGGTCGAAGCAAACTATGACGAGGAAGGCAACTAGAGCTCACAATTTGAAAGCGTCTAAAGATTACACAAAAAGAAATCCTTCCGGTATTGAGTACCACAATGCAAAGTATGAGGAGGAGAGGAAGGAAATGGAGAAGTTGGGGATGCCGGTACAAGATAGAGATAGTGTGTTGAGCTCAAGGAAGAGGAGCCGGGCAAACAAAGCTCCATCAAGCGTGGGAAATGGCAACAATAAGGGGAGTAAGACACCTAGCACACAACCTAGTTACAACAAGAAGTGGACTCTAAAAGACATCATCCCCAAGAATGTATTTGTTCCCACTCCACCGTCTCCCAAGCAACCTACTGGACTGGAAATAGAGAAAGGCAAGGGTAAGAAGATGGCGACACCACAAGAGAAGGAAATAACTCGCAAGACAAAACATGCATTTGGAAAATTTTCGGCACCAAAGGATAAGTCGGGTAATCTTTGTAGGAAATTCAACATGATATATGGCAACTACATGGAGGACCTTCCCGAGATCATCCGACCTTATATTATAAGCATGGAAGATGTTGAAGGAGATGGCAATTGTGGGTATCATGTGACGGGCGAGCAACTAGGTCCCTTCGCGGCTTCTCCGACACCCGGTTGGCATCAATGCAACTACATTCGAGAGAGGTTAGACCTCACACTATGCAACAACCGGGATTTCTACAAAGAAATGATGAAGGATGGCATTAGGGGAGTAGCGGGTACAAATGAGGAATTTATACAATTTCGAAGGAAATTACGTGGAGGCCCTAGAATCGAAGATGACCATTGGATGGATTTTCCAATATGTGGGTTCCTTATAGCAGAGGCATTCAATTGCGTGGTACATTTCTACTCCTTTGCTTTGAGTCAAACTTATGTACCGCTTAAGACTCCTTGCGATGCCAATGTGAATGATAGGAGACTTTTCATCGGGCATGTTGGAAGATGTCATTTTATTGGTCTGAAGCTACAACCTAGTTGCCCACTACCTCCATTTCATCCCCATAGCTTTTGGGAAAACGTAGAGAGAAACTACTCATGTGATTGGTATAACAAATACAAGATGGGAATTGATGCATGGACCGCTTACTACATGGAGCAAGGCATCCCTCAATGTAACGTATCGGATGGTGATAGTGAAGACTTGGATGATGATGATTTGATTGAAATGCACTCTTACATTGAAGAAGTAGAAACGACGGTCGGATTTGAAGAAGTTCAAGGAATCGAGGAGATGGTCACCGACTTGGGTTAACCTACTACGTTTTCCTGAATGTTCTTGTTGTTTTTTGTTTGGTTTGGATGCAATTCCTTTTTTGGTACATTCGGCCCCTTTTTTCATTTTCATCTCTAGTATTCGGATTATTCGTAGCACTCACGAACACATCAAAAACACGGTTCCAAAACGGCGCTTGTCCGGGTACCACAACACCCATCAAGCCATTCAATGATTCACGCATGAAAGAACAAGTAATCTCAAGATCTTCTATGTGGGTATAATTCCTCGCCATTTTGGAATAGCAAAAAACTTGAAAAATAAATTGGTATAACAACCTTTAGAAGTTGTGTCGAAACCTTATATAGAGGAGCCCCAACGGATCTATTCTTGAACTCCAACGGATCTATTTTCGAACTCCATCTATTTTTGAACACAATAACTCTTTTTTGATAGTATTGAACATTCGGCTTCTAATTCTACATTAATAGGGGCCGAATATACATTCGGCCCTCACGATAAATTTTTTTAGAGGCCGAATGTTAGGTCGTAAAAATTATTGAAACTATGTGTAACATTCGGCCTCTAAAATCTGGGTACTTTAGGGGCCGAATGTAGATTCGGCCTTCACGATAAATTTTTATAGAGGCCGAATGTTAGGGTGTAAAAATTATTGAAAATCTGTGTAACATTCGGCCTCTAAAATCTAGGTATTTTAGGAGCCGAATGTATATTCGGCCCCCACGATAGTTTCATATTAGGGGCCGAATGTACATTCGGCCTCCACGATAGTTCCATTTTGGAGGCCGAATGTGACCTGCATATTGATTCCCAAACATAACAAATAACATAACCAAATAACAAAACACCAAAGGTACTTAAAAACATAAAATTCATTGTAGCATACCCCACTTAAATAAATTTCAACATCCAAAGTACTTAACATGAACAACATAGTCTTGAAAAGAAATAAATGCCGAACTAAAAACACATCGCCTTAAACCAAACATAATGAACATGCATTA